>JH432007.1:306595-343462 GCA_000239455.1 Strigamia maritima | reverse complement strand
TTTTTATTTTATATATATATATTTTATTTTTATTAGGGCGACTTTGGAGATGTGACAAATCGGAAAAATTAAGAGAGCGTTTAAAATGCAAGTCATTCGAATGGTATTTGAAGAATATTTATCCGGAATTATTTGTTCCCGGCGATGCAGTCGCATCTGGCGAGGTGGGATTTATTCTTTTTCCGTTTGCTCCATTTCTAATTTTTTTTTTTTATTTATTCTTGCAAATCGGCTGTCATGCTAAATTGTTTTGAGAAACAATTTTTCATACTCACCGAAATGAAACACATAAAAAAAATAAAAATGAAAAAGTCACTAAGTATCGCTATCGCTTTACCTTTCCCTCCTCTTTGCTTTATTGGACTCTTTTTTGATTTATGTCAATGTCATTTTTAATGTCGTTTAGTATTATAGATGAAAAGTGGCGTTATTAGCATTGTGTTGTTATTATCGTTAAATTTGTTGTAATTAATTTGTTTGTTTTGGTGTTTAGGTACGAAATATGGCTGATGATAGTGGTGCTATGTGTTTAGATAGTCCTGCAAGGAAACAGGATTTGCATAAAGCTGTTACTTTGTATCCATGCCACAGGCAAGGTGGAAATCAGGTAAGATTTTGAAGTTAATCTTATTTACTCAACAAAGAGGTTTTTAAGCCTAACGATCGCATATTATTCGTAAAAGCAAGAAAATGTTAATTTTTCACGAGATTATTCCACCACGATTACATTAACCGAGATTTGACCCTACAATTTCTTACTGCCCAAACTGTTTTGCAATGCAAAGTGTCACTTACTTTGGTAGTAGTTCTTTTGAGGAAACATTTTCTTTCTTGCCTTTAAGCGCCTTCAGAGCCCGATCTCGTCCTGGTAAAATTCTAATGGAGTCGCGTCGCGTGGTGGCTTATTGGACGAAGGTCGCATATGTATTGATGCATTTTGGCGATAAGTCTCGTTTTAATCTAAATCTCCTAGTTGGAAAAAATAGAAAAAAAGAGTAAATATCGTGACAGAAACTAAAATGACCAGAGCTGTCAGTTGGCAGTTAATTTACCAATTAATTAATGTCCGACTCCTTGTGTTAAAATTTGTCATGAATTAAATTTTCTGATTTTAAATATTTTTACTTTTTTGAGAAAATTCTTATAAAGTTTTCATTTCTTTGCAGTTTTGGATGCTGAGCAAAGAAGGCGAAATTCGACGTGACGAAGCTTGCCTCGATTATTCAGGAGACGACGTTATCTTATACCCGTGTCATGGATCTAAAGGAAATCAATATTGGATGTACGATCCTAATGTAAGTTTCCACTTTTACATTTTTACTCTAAACGCTATTCCAATGTCCTATAAACTTTTTTTTCCTATTTGCAGTCTCATACAATCAAACAAGGTAGTAGTAAAAAATGCCTAGAAATGGGCCCTGATAGGGTGAAACTTATCATGAGTGACTGTGACTTGAATAATTCACGGCAACGATGGAGCTTCCAAAATTATGACTCTTCCAAGTTATAATAGACTATGCAAATTAATTCAATTTTTTTTTAGAAAATTAAAATATTACTGGCAGACGTGGAACTTTTTATGAAAAAAAAAAAACAAACAACAACAACAACAAAGTTTTGTATTTCAAATGAAGTTAATATAAGGTATGTAAAAAAGACTGAATCAATGTTGTCAAAAAAACTGCACTTGTTTTTGATGCAATTAATTTGAAATATATACTTATTACATAATTTGTTTTCCTTCCTGCCTTATCTAACGTCAGAGCTTGACTTTAACTCAAAATAAGTAAACGATGTGGAATTCACAAGTGAATTTTAAGGATTGTGTGACATTTTTTTGGTGATGGTGGAAGTGTGAAAATTTGTATGTGCAATGATTTTTTTTTTTGGTTTTATAATTTCTTACATTCCAATTAGATATTTTGTGTGACTGAAATCAGAGCTGAGCGAAATGTGGTGGATTTTGAATGGCAGTTAATTTTTGTGATATTTTTCTTTATGTTTTTGTTAAGAGAAAATCGAGTTATCAGTGAATTTGTATGATGAGGTATTTGATCCATTATTAATAAGACAACATTCCTTTCCATCGTAATCACAACAGTGCAGGTCACATTTTTCAGGGTCCATTAAATATTTAATTTCTATAGTGTGGGGACAATCTTTAAAAAACATTTCCTGTACTCTGAAATGATTTTTTTTTTTTTTTTTGTTGTATTTTATTTTAAATTTAGTATTGTTGTAGTGAATTTCTAATTTTTCAATTTACCTAGTAAAAAAAACAAAAAAAAAACAACTAAAACTTAACTGAAAATTAGGATTTTTTTCCCTTTTTTTAAAAAACAAAATATTTATTAATGGAAATCAGTTGAACTGGGTCAATGAACAAATTACACCATGAAATAAGATTTGTGATATAAAAAAAATCAAGTGGTTGTTGATTTTTTTCAACTTTTTTTTCTAAATTCCAATACTTCGTTATGTGGCTTAATGTTATCTTTATCAGTTTTTACATTTTTGGTGATTGATTTTACCAGAAATTGTCAAATGTGCCTTAACTGTATACTATGATGAATAAAAAAAAAACTATAACAGTTTTAAAAACTCGAATTTTTTTTTATACAAATTTCACATTTATACAAAAATGATTTATTTAAACATTAAACTCATCATCATCCAAGTTCAATTCACCAACTCCTAAGTCGTAGAAAGGTAAGAAAATCTGAAATCCATGAAAACACTGGAATTCGGTTAAAACTGTCGAGTGTTTCATTGCATGTTTAATCGAATTTTCAACTTGACTCCTGTTTACTTCAACAGGGATTTGACGAGCTATACGTACAGCTTCGCCCTTCATAAAATAATACATCATTTTATAATTTTTAATTTATAATTTTTAAAACTTTTTTGTGTTTTACCTTGAAGTAATTCACCAATTGAAGCGGTCTACATTTGGCTAATGAGATGTCATCATCAGCAATAATCGTATTCAGTATTTCTTTCAGGTCATTAACTCCATAAAACGATATGGTGTCAGTTACATGTGTTATTTCAGCATGAATGCGGTTTGTAATCGAATCTAAAATTAATATTTATATAATAAATATAAATATTACTATAAATAGACTTTTTTCAATTATTAATCACCTTGCCATTTTCTTATTGATATTCCATTCCTGACAATTCGTGGATCAGTTACACAATAGTAAATACCAATATCTTGTTTATCTTGAAGACTTAATAACTTCAGCCATTGTTCCTGCCCTCCAACGAGCCTAGAAAAAAAATTTTAATTCAATAATAGAATGAGTAAATAAATAAAATCATTAATTTAATTACCCTTCTGTTAATGGTAAGGGCAAATCCAAAGATTTGGAACTAAGTTGATGATTCTCAAGTAAGTTGTTGTACAATTCCATTTCTTTTCCTCGACATTGGTTCCAGGTACCGATACAGCTTTGATAATTAAGTAACCATAAGCCATCTCTTAGTTTACCAATTACGTGATAACTTTCTGGCGTAAAAGCCGCTTGTGTTTTTTTAACTTTTTCAAAGTCGAAGTGTATTTTAACGACACGAATATTTTTCTTTTGGCGTGTCCGTAGATTTTTCACGGATTTATCGTAATCCACTGATCTAGGCGTTTGAATTTTTAATTTCCTGTATAAATAAAACATTTGACTAATAAAAATACATAATTCACGATAAATAATTGAAATACACACCTTGTTTTCGTACCAGAAAAGCGTTCTTCATATTTATCCCGTTGCTCATCGTCTAATTCTTTCCACTTATTATTAATTATCCGATTAATTTGCATGAAATTGGATGACGAATTTTCATCAATAACTATCAAAAAGAATTTTAATGTTTTAATGTATATATTTTACCATACCTTACCTTGTTTCCTAATATCACGAGCATACATCATATAGGCAGACATAGATTGTTGGTTGGTTGAGTTGAATTTAGGTAAAGAGCGAGATAAATTATGTCCAGCAGTAGATAAACATTTCTTTTTACCCACATTATTGTCTTTAAGTGGGGAAAGAGAACGTTTATTGGCGCTTGGCCCTAACATTTGTACTGGCTAAAAAAATGAAATGAAATGAAAAATATTCACAATTTTACCGGTATTAATAAAAGGTTAATAAATAAATACCTCCAATACGTTTGAATTAGTTCGTATATTTCCTCGCCTCCAATTGTTTTCAAAAATAGAGTTTTGCGATGCATTATGCTTTGAACTGCTATTAAAATTCTGCGATCGGTTCACGCTTTTACTCGGAGTATTAGCTTGCGCATTACTAGCCACATTTCTTTGCAATTGGTTATGAAAATGAGTTTTCATTCCAAATAAGTTTTCTCGAACCTCTTTTGACCCATTAATTGATATCTCAGCTTCTTTAGCAGTTTGATGGCTGCTTTCCTCTTCAATTGGATATACTTTACGAAGTATATCAGTTAAAATATTAAATACGTGCTTCTAAAAGTAAAAAATTCACGGTTAAAAACAATTTTTAATTTTAGCTGTCTCTTTATAGTACCTCTTTATGAAACAAAATTTTTGATTTATTGGGTTCCACATTCACATCCAGTTGATCCGATGAAACATCGATGATAATGCAGTAACAAATTTTCTGGGTTATTCCGAGCGACCGTATTTTATCTTTAATTAACTAATTTCAAAACAATGTCATATAAAATTCATCGCATCATTATTAATAATGGTTTTCACTTTATCGATATCTTGCATCACTACAGGCCGGTTATTAATTATGATAAAACTCTTCTCCGGAGATAAAGATTCCTCTAAAGTGGTGGAAAACGTCGGTAGAAATGCTTCAACATTTATCTAAAATCAATAAACAGAAATAAATAAAATATTCATACATTGATTAATAGACTTAACCTTTCTTTCAGATTCATTTATACGTGTGTATTGCATAATATTCAAACAGTTTGATCCCCATATATGTCGAAGAACATCTTTTTTATCTTTAAAACTGGTCTTCGAAAATACGTTAACTGAGTTATTAACTAAAAAAAACCTAATGTGCGGATACACGATGCTATAAGACATCAATAACAACTCGGCATGTTTCAAGTCTTCTTTCTGCTTTTTTCATTTTTGTAATAATGTTTCCGAACGGGGATATTTTTGAATAAATTTGTTACAACGACAGTGGTTCCATCCATTCCTGCAGATGGCTTAATGTTCTCTTCGTCAATTCTTCCATCTTCTAGAAAACTGTATGTGCTAGCAACAGTGTCATCCTTTGCTTTTGTAGTGACTGAGATGCTGGCTAATGAGTTTAATGAATGCAATGCTTCGCCACGAAAACCGTATGTTGTTAGCGACAGTAAATCGTCGATTTTTGTTAATTTTGATGTGTAATGAGGCAAACATATAAATTTTATGTCTTCTTTTGGTATACCTCGACCGTTATCGGAAACTTCTATTTTTGCCAACCCATATTCAACCTGTAATTTTATAAAAGGATAATGTCTATAATTGAGGAATATTGTGTTTATACTCACTAATTTAACATCGATTTTAAGAGCTCCTGCATCTAAAGAATTTTCCACCAATTCTTTGATAATTGTAAAAATAGATGAAATAACTTGAGCGCTTGCTATTAACTGAACCGTGGATTGATTAAGTTTCTGCATGTTGCTTTTCGTTTTCGTGACTTGGCGCCATTGAGTAACCTTGATTCTCACATAAAATATCAACATGCTGAAATGACGTAAACAATCATCATTAAAGTGAACTTTTGTGGATATTGTATGATGGAACCACCCATAAGGATATGGAATGAATAAAACTAAAAGAAACAAAGAAATATTACTGAAACTTAATATCACGATTAAATTAACACAGTGTGTTAATAGCTATTTAAGCAAATATTGAAACTTATATGTAGAAATTTTTTATTTTTTTTTTGTTTTGTTTTTCACATACAATATAATTCAAATATTAAAATTATACAGATATAAAGTTTCAACAAATTTAAAAACAATAATGTAATTGATATTCAGATTCAGGTTTTTCTAATATAAATCTGCACATTAATAAAATTTCCCTCGAAACTTCCGTACTTTATTTTCTATAACGTCTAGTCTCACCACTAGAGCGCGTTAACTATTGATCTGAGACTGTGACGAATCAACAAAAATAGATGGAAATAAATATTGATAGGTAAGGTTTTATTTTTATCTCGATAAAGAAAGAAAAAAAACAAAAAAACTTCAAACTCTTGAATTTTTGAACACATAACTTCCCTAAATTCCCTCAAACACGACAACTAAATTATTATAACACAATCAGAAACCCACAGCGCACCTGCAACAAGCTCATCCAAATTGTTAAAAACAAGTTTGTTTTTGTTGTGACCTTTCAGCTGAACATTTTCGCACACTGACCTCCTTGAAACTAGACCAAGAGAACTTTTACCTGACATTATCTTTCTTTTTTTTTCTCTCCTTTCCATCAATACAGTGCGTTCTAAATGTTCGTTTCCAAGTTTAAAGTTAATAATCATCGGTTGCCGGTGTATTTTGTAGGCTGCAATTGAACTAAGCCTAACCTCAACATGATTTTGGGCGGTGCTGTAGGAGAAGTTAATCCCAATAGCTCGTGGCTCAGCAGTCGTGGAGTTTGGTTGGCATACGGCATCGCAGTTCTCTTGCTTCATCTCATCCTTTTAAGTTTCCCTTTTCTGTCGGTGGCAGCTGTGTGGAGTCTCACCAATGTCATCCATAACATGGTAAAAAATAAAATAAATAATAAAAAAATAGTTTATAATAATGTTTCTATTTTTTTTTTTTTTTATTGTTTTATAGGTTATGTTCTACGTTTTACATGTGATGAAAGGGACTCCATGGGAGATGATCGATCAAGGTAAAGCGAGGACACTCACCCATTGGGAGCAGATTGATTCGGGTGAACAATTTACAGCTACGAGGAAATTTCTTACTGTTGTGCCAATCGTCTTGTAAGTAAATTTTTTTTTTTTTGGGAAATTTTCAAGTTTTGTTGATTTGATTTTATTTTATTTATTTTTTTCTTTTTGTAGATTTTTTTTGACCAGCTTTTATACCAAATACGATTCTCTACACTTCGGAATTAATTTTGTCACATTGATACTTGTATTACTTCCAAAATTACCTCAGTTTCATAAAGTCAGATTGTTTGGTATCAACAAATACTGAGTGAAAGTGGTTTCGATGTGGATAATCTTTGATGCACAAAAATGGGTCCGACACACTTGGGGTTTAAAAACTTTCGTTAAACGGCTGAATTAATGTATCTACGAGAGAAAATTTAAATATTGTTTAACATTTACTTATATATGATTGAATAGTGTGTCAATAAATTAATTTAAAAAGTAAAAAAAATTTTATTTATTTATTTTTTTTTTTACTTTTGTCTTTTGTTAAAAATTAAAAACTAATTATAATTATTTTGGACAGTAAAAGTTCTTAAATTCGTACCAGTAGTTTCGTGTATGTAAATTACCTTTACAGCAATAACGAAGGGATAAAAAAAATAAGGAAATAGATAAAATAGTCAACATTTTTAATGTTACATTGTTACCGTATGAATGGAGTGCTGTATGATTGATTTTTAAAACGTGAAAAAAAAAAAATATGGATTAGATCTAAGTTTTAAGGAAATATATTCCACAAAAAAAAATGTTTAATTGATAAAACACCTGTATGAAATTGCGGTACGTCTTAATTGTTTAAACAGATGCGATTATTAAAGCTATTTTATAGGTCACTTTGTATAGAGATTTCTTTGCAAAACAATTCCTTGGCGTCAACCTCACCCATAAGCGTTTTTTATTTATTTATTTATTTATTTTTTATTTTCATTTTGATTAATCTTCGAGTAGTATTTACGTCAGGCAGCGACTCGTGATGCACACATTGGGCTGATTTCGCACAACATGTCCCTGCGAATGGGAATTATGATCACTATATTGAATAAATGGTCCTGGATCCGGGCTTCGTGTGCATGGTCCGGTATACGCGGTTGGTCCTGCGGGATAATTTCTCAGAACACGATTAAGTGTTTTTAATAATGGATTCTCTTCGGTACAACAACGATTACGGAAATCGTCAAAATCCAAAGCCCATATCATGGCGCCGCCTAATTTCAAGCTTTTGATGAACTCGGCCTGAAATTTTTTTTTGTTGAGTTTTTTTATTGTAAAATTGTTTTTAAATTTGATGTAATTCTATACTTACTTTACGTTTGATTGTCTCTACGTCATCAAAACTGACCCATTGGTTTCCTCTGAAAGCGTATGGTCCAATACGTCCAAGAGGATCTTTAACTACGGTCCAGGATCCGGTTCGTAATTTTTCACAAATCTAATTTTGAATTTTGAAAAAATTATTTTTTATTAAGATTCTTGTTAAACTGATTTTTTTTTTTTTTTTTTACCTCGTAGTACGCTAACATGCCTCCTTGTCTACTGTAAATACCAGCCTCACCAGGACCGGAAGCATTGGAATTCATACCGTGTTGATTCGAATCAATTAGAGTCCATGTTTGTCCATAAGCCGGCACACCCATTATTAGTTTCTCTCGAGGTGTTCCCAGTTGCATCCAGTAATGAACGCTAAAATTCTGAGAAAAAAAATATTTGAATAATAATAATAATACTAAAATTTACGATTTCCGGAAAAACTCACAGCATTAAAGTAATCGAATTCGTCTCCAGGGAAATAATAGAGAGGGGCGTTGTGTCCTGTGAATTTTTCCCACGATCCGTGAAAATCGTAAGTCATAATAGAAATAAAATCGAACAATCTGAAAAGAAAATTAAAAATTAAAAAACAAGTAAAAAATTTATTATATCCATATTACTGCGCTAATTCAGCCACTTCGTAGCCTTGATTAATGACCATTTTACTCGGAGAAACTGCGGCGCTCAACAATAATCCAGATCCTTCGCTGTCAAACGCTTGACGAATTTCCTTTAAAGTTGTTTTCCCATATTAATACAAATATTTGTTGTTTTTTTTTTACTACTTACTCTGACCCAAGCTGTGAATGACTGTTTATCAGATTCAGGTCCCTTTTTGCAATCGACTTGCCAACACTTTGGATATTCCCAATCCAAATCTATTCCATCAAACTTGTACTCTTTAATAAACGCAAGTGCGTGAGCGATAAACCTTCTTCTTGCATTTGGATTATTCACTAATCGCGAGTACTTATCCCCCTGACTGTCATTCCATCCGCCTAATCCAACCAAAACCTTTAAATTGGGTTTTCGCTCTTTGAGGCGTACGAGTCTCCGGAAAAAATCTAAAAAAAAAAAAAATAACAAATAAAAAGAAAATTAAAAAAAATTCATTTTAATTTAATACCATTGTCGATATCAGCCCATGGATCGTGAGCCTTTACTGTCAGAGTTTCCGGGTGCAAAACAGTGAAGGCGTAAATAATATGTGTACACAAACTAATGTCCGTGTCTTCTGGGTAAAATTTGCCATCACCAGGGCGATACCAAGCCCAATTGGTAAAATAACAAACAACCTTGTAGTCATCACTTAAACCTATTTTTAAAAATAAAATAAAAATAATAATAATTTTTTTTTTATCATAAATAATTATAATTACTTGGTGGAATTGTTCCAGGTTTATCAGTAGGCCTACTAGTCGTGGGTCTCCAATCCCACACAGTGGAAGATGCCACTGACTGAGTACTTGACTGAGTACTGGGAGTAACCCTTGTTGTAGTTACACGTTGAGTTGTTTGTGTTGACGCTTCAGTTACCGCTTGAGTTACGGGTACAACCGTTGTCGTTGTTTCTTTGACTGTTTCCGTTGTTAATTCATTCTCGACGGGCACTTCACAATCCACATCCTTCATATGAAAACACGCTTTCTGCACAACGTTGAAATAGGTACCTGGAGGACACGCGATGTGATTGAAAGTGTCGCCATGACACCAATAGAAATGACTGCACGACTTTGGATCTCTATACCAGCCATCACCGGGACATGTCCACGTGTCCTCCTGGTAGTTAACGCACACGACACGATTTGGATTCTCGCAAGCCTGCGTCGCCTCTTTGAATTTCAGTCCGCCGGGACAAACCAAATGTCTTAAGAAACCACCAGCGCACTGGTAAAAACTATTACAATTATCTAAATCTTTAAAAATATAATCATCTTTGCAGGCGGCAATCCGTTTTAAGCTCTGCATTTCAATCGCTGGATGCCCCAAGCCTTGCATTAAAGCGCCGTCGTGAGCATTTTGGATAAAGAAAGGAACTCTCATGCCGTCTCGGTGCATTGGACTCGGGTTAGGATTTCGTGGTCCGGGTAGGAATTGTTGATGAAGTGGATGTCGTTGAGGGAAAAATTGATCGTGAAGACCGGGGAATGTATTTATGCCGTGGGAAATTTGTGATGGCGGAGACATGAAAGCGTGACCATTTATGGGATGGTTTTGTGGATGAAAACGGGTCGGGCCGCCCGAAACCCCCGACCATAAGATCTCATTCACTTTGGAAATAAGTGGCCATTTTTTGCCGCAGATTCCTCTGAAATCGTCCAAATCGATTGCCCAAATCATCGCACCGCCTAACCCATGACTTCGAATATAGGAACTCTATAAAAATATTAAAAAATGAAATAAAAATGAAATAAAATCAAATACTACTCAATTTCTTAAAGTTTATGAAATGTTGTTATTTTGAGTCGGGGGAAAATAGAAATTTCTTAAAAGCTGTAATACTGACCGACAAATGGTTTTAAGAGGATTTATAGGAATGATAGAGGTATCATTTCGTGTAAAATTGAGTAGTATAATTAATTTTAGAACATACTTTAAGTGCAATGCTTTCTTCATCATCGTAGCCGATCCATTGGTCGCCACGATACATGTACGGCACAGCCGCAAACTCATCTTTCTCCTTGACCCATTGCTCGTCTTTAAGGTTAGGGCAAATCTAGTAAAATAATTATTGAACTATCTCTAATAAATAAAAATATTATTAATTAATTAAAAATGAACGTACTTCGTAATAAGATAAAAATCCAGGCTCTTCGGTGTAGTTTCCTGGATCACCTCGGTTTATAATTCGACCAATTTGGGTTTTATTTTCTGGTTTTGCAATTAGCGTAAAAGACCGGCCATAAAATGGTAGTCCCATTACGAGTTTGGTTCGTTGAGCACCTTTTTTAAGAAGGTAACGAATACCAAAATCCTAAAAAAAAAAAAAAAAAAAAAATATTTGTTGTAATTTTTATGTACGATTTTTTGAATATATTGCTTATACAGCATTCATGTGTTCGTAACCACCCTCGTCATGCGGACGGCGGAATAAACGACTGTGGTGATCAGCATAACCTTCCCAGCTTCCATGCAGATCATAAGTCATGACATTTATAAAATCTAAATATCTGAAGAAATTAAAAAAAAATAAAAAAAAAAATTAAATAAATAAATTTATTATTTCATTATTTATGAATAAAATTTTACTTGTTCATTTCTTTAATATTATATCCCATATCTACTCTCACTTTAGCTGGAGTTATGGCGGCCGATAATAAATAACCCCTGTTATAAAATGCTTGATACATTTCTTTGATTAATTCGATGAAATTCTGTTTGTCTTCGGGAACACCATCCCTGTCGATAGCACCTGGATATTCCCAATCGAGATCCATACCGTCAAATCTAACATAAAAATTCGAAAATTTAATTTTTTTTTTTTTTTTTTTTTTTTAGTTTAGAAAATGAGATATTAGAAAAATAAAGGACAAACCCATGTCGTTGAAGAAAATCCAACGCTGTAGCAACAAATAATGCCCTTCTTTCAGGTACTCGTGCCATTACCGAGTATTTTTTTCCACCTTCAGCCCACCCGCCAAGTGCAATCATTACTTTAGCTGCTGGATTTTTTCTTTTCAGTTGAATAAACTTAATGTACTCTTCTGTAGAATTGTTCAAGGACAAAGATTAAAAAAAATACGTTTTTTTTTTTTTTTTTTGGTTAAAAAATTAATATCAATATAATATATAAAAAAAATATGTACCTTCATCTCCCAAACTTTCTATTGTGTAAGTTTCAGAATTTAAACCAGCAAATGCATAAATAAAGTGAGTACATGAAAACGGATCAATGCTATCGGCATTAAAATTTCCTATACCGGGCCTTTTATTAGCCCAACCGCTAAAATAACATACGATTCGAGGTGATGGAACTAAATAAAATGTAAAAAATTAATAAAAAAAAAAAAATAACATTTTCCTACAAAAAAAAGAAAAAAAAAAAAAGTAAAAAATACCAATTTTCCTACAAAAAAAAGAAGAAAAAAAAAAAGTAATACAATGATGGTTGTTTAGCCCTTCGCCATCGCCTTGCACTAGTATCAGTTGGGCCGCACTGCCAGTCACCAGGGTAAACAGTAAAGCCAAAATCATTTTTCTACCTGCGAAATAAACATATTTCATCATTAAGCAATAATTATACTATAAACACACAAATAAACAACATAAATAACTTTTGTCAACAAAATAAAAAGTTAACGACCAATAAAGATCATTTAAAAAAACAACAAACAACAACTAAAAATTACAGTAAAACACTAAAACTGCATTCTACGAGTTTACGTAATAAACTAAAAGGTAATAACTATAGGAAGTTAATTTAAATAGACAAAAGAGATTGTAAAACGTTGTAAAACAATGGACAGTCACTACTCACCGAAAGGTCCTCCGCCTCTGCCAGTCAAGGTCGCTTATTCCCTTCAAAAGTCGTGGCTGAAAAAGCTGTCCCGCTTTTAAGGGAGGGGAAACTTTGGCCGAATACCAATCAGGTAAAGGCATTCGAAACACACCACATTAGTTTTCACTTTCACGGACCATCCTTTAATTACAGTAATCATGTAACTAGATATTTCGAACGCAACTGAATTGATTTAATTGAAAACAAATTAATAAGAAAAAGAAATCGGATAGAAAAAATTCATTTCGAATTTCATTTATTATTTGTTAATTTCGATGTAATAAATTATGCTAATTACTTTATTATCATGATAATATTGTTTTTTTTTTTTTTAAGTCAATAAACTCATTTGATTTGATTTATTCAGTATAATAAAAGCGTAGTTGACGGTTTGTGAGAAAAATCAAATGTTGTTTAGAACTGGTTTTGGGGTCTATTTTGTATAAAAAATTTTTTTAAAAAAAGTGGTTTATAAAAAAAAAATTAAATAAGGAAGAAAAAAAAAAGTCAATAACCCAGGTATTCTCCGTATGCAGGACGTCGACTTTTGAAAGAAAAAGTTTAACCTTCAACCGTCAAGGACAGCATAATGGCCAAATAAATTTCCCAGGTTAAAATGCATAGACATGAAGAACCATTTAAAATGCGTCCAAGAGTTTAATATATTTGGAAAATCGTTATTTACAAAGCAATATGTTACACGATGCATTGAATAAAATTGATATTTCAAGTTTTAAATACATACTTTTGATTTTTTTTTTTTTTTTTTTTTTTTTGGATTTCAGAATTACAATTCGAAATATTTGTGCAAGTGTGGATAAATCAAAGCAAAGGTTCACAACCTCTCCATTGAATTGAAGCTCCAGGCCATCTAACCGTATTAAAAAATTAGTAAAACTATTTTTTTTTTTTTAAATTTTTTTTATATATATATGTATATAATAAAAAAAATGTTGATTGTTATACATACTTGGTTCTTACGCAATGCTCAAGTGGTGGAATCATGGAATCATCAGTGTCTTGCCTGAATTTATGTTCAAGATCTTTTTTTAGAAAATAAAAAAGTTTTTTCGTTTAAGAATTATTTATATTGATTTATTTTGTTATTTATTTTTATATAATTACCGAGTTGCAGTCTGATTTCGTCGTCGTTATTTCCCAAACTGTCGTAATAAATAAGTTCAAAAATTTTCGGATGCTGCTTTTCGGGACCAACCAGATCTGTGTCCATACTAAATAAAACTGTGAAATGACTTTCCGAACAAACAACCCAAATTGGGTACACAGGATTTTTCATGTGTAGCCCAACCTAAACAATAAATTTAATCATTGAATTAAAAAAAAAAAAAAATATTTTCTTTTTTACGTCTTTTACTTTGCATGAATTATAGTGCTCGAACAACGATAAAAACCCAATGTCAGATTGAGATGTAACTCCGTGTAAAACTGATAATTCGTCACCACCAGAATCCAGCTTAATTATGCCGTCAAATACATTGGAATGTGCTCGTCCAATTAAAAACAAATTAACCATTTCCTATTCAGAAAATAATAATAAAAAAATATTCATGCTTATTTTATTATTTTTTTTTATTATAATTTTTATTAATTACCAAAGTGCAATATCCATGAACACCTATTAAATGTCCATTTGGCTCGTCCATGTCAGATCGTACACTGAACAAAACAGAATTAAATCAATATCGGAAACAAATGAATAAAAAATGCTCTCTTACTTTTCAATACCTCTTGACAGTATTGCCGAATACAATAAACAAATGCACCCGCCCCTGTCTTCACGTTTAAATGTGTCCAGGTGTCTATCTACGCAACTCTCTAACGTAAAAAGCGAAGGACATTCGAGCAATACTAACTATAAAAATCAAAATTATTATCATTGAAAATAATTTTGATAAAAGTACCAAACTGATTCAGGATTTTTGTCCGATGAACCTTTAGAAACTTGCCTCGTATTAAATCTATAAAATCAATATCAAATTGTCATAACCATTGTATAAGTACCAACCATAATCAAAGCACATACATTGCTAATATCGCCATTTTTCCCTGTCCAATTTTCCATAATATACCACAAATTGCCAATTTGAGTGCGGAATCCAGTTCAACCGGTGTCGGATTTAGTCTACATTTAAACGGGACATTATCATATGTAAATAAAAATTATTTTTAAGCTAATTATTAAATATACCCAACAGCGTCTCCAACCTTTGGATACAATAATTCACGAATTATATAACTTTGAACAGATGCAATAATTCCACAAGGACCTGCCTATATAAAGAAAATAAAAATTTAAATCAAATCAAAATAAAATAATAATAGTGCAAACAATTGATACCTTTTTTTGAATTAATCCGTAAACTACATCTGGATGCGCAGAAAATTTAAAATTTTGCGCTTTCCACTCGTGGTTAAAGTTTTTGGCTGTAGTTCCAAATATTAATGATCGTAATTCCTTATTTAAAATTTTAATTATTATATTATAATTTTTAAATGTGAATTTAAATACTTTGGCTTTATTTCTTGAAATCGGCGTACCCGGTAATTGTTTATCGAATGCCATTGCGGCTGAACATGAAAGATGACCAAGATCGGTATAATCATCATCATCATCATCTTCGATGTCTGCTATGCACATATCTTCTTCAACGGACGACTTGCTCAAACGTTTATGTCTATAAATTATAAATACAATTTTTTAAAAAAAAATATTAAATTATTTATGATTATGTGTTCTTACTTTTTTTGTCGACAGTTATCAACAACCGTGTCTTCGTAATCCATATCATCGAAATTATTCATACTCATTTTCGATATGTTAAGGTTGTTGGAATTTGGATAGGTTAAAGAAGATGTCGACACCACATCCATATTCTGGCAGCACGGATGGTGAATATATTCATCTGAAAAGTGCAATTGGTTCTTTTTGCCCGCTGTACATCGTTGTTTTGGCGAATCCTTGATTAGAATTCCTTTCAATGTTTTATCTGCAAATAATAAATAATAAATAGATGTAACTATCAGAGCCAATCAAAAAATGCGTTAGAAAAAAAAATCAATACAACACAAAATATTGTTGCTTAGCAACTCGTGGAAACACTAATAAAAACAATATAATATTATTAACTGACATTTTCGAAGGGTTTACCTATTGGCAGAGCTCTATCTACACTTTTAGATCCTTCAACAAAATCTCCTCCATATCGCTGACTTCCATCAACTAGGTTTTTGACGATAACTTCTAATATCGATGGAAGTGGCTTCTTCTGCTCCTGTAAAAAAAAAAATTTAAACCACTTTAAAAATTATTTTAAATATGATTATTTAATTTTACTTTGTTTTTGACTATTAATTGATTAATGTTAAGTGTCTTGATAATAGAAGTTCGTTTGTTGTAAGCATCTGAAAGTTTTGGTTTTTCGATATTAAAAACTTGGAATGATTTCTCCAATTTCTACGGTAAAAATAAAGTCATTAACATATAACAAGCAATCGTGAATTAATTATTTAAAATTACTTTGCTAACTAAATATTCTCGAAGTAGTGCACCCGTCAATTCGTCGATTGCCTCATTGTTCATGTTAAAAATCAGCTCTTGGTCCTGAAATTAGTTTCAGAAATTAGTTATTTCATTTATATTCCTTTAATATTTTCCCAACCGGAACTTACTGTCAATATAGAATATCGACTAATTCAATAATCATCAACCGAATATGGGTAAATACAAACATGGATGAGATGAAACATGTACGATGATAGAAAAAAAAATATTTATGAAGTTCACATACTTTTAGAAGTTAGCAATAGGTGGAAAGAGGAGTAACATCTTGGAACACGGTTTCCGATCGGTTCAGTTTAGATGCATACAGCGCTGAAGTGTCATAGCGGGACTGATTGAAACCACATAATCCAAAATGTCGCTCAATTTGGTTGTCCGCGTGCATCCTGTCGTGTTATTTTCAATCGTAGATTTTTACGAAAGACGAAATGACGGGGCATCCAGAGTAATCGGAACTTTACTAGGTAATACTGCCATTGGATATTATATCCTAATCAGTGTAATTATTTACATTTATTTATCCATATGGATTGTACTGATTATTACTTTATTTTAATTTAATTTAACTCCAGGAAACCATGATAAAGGAGCCGTGGAAGTTACGAATTGTTTTAGTGTGCCACATACAGAAACCGAAGATGAAGTGGCAATCGATTTGGAGTTTGCAAAAAACATGTACGAATTGCATAAAAAAGTGAACCCGAACGAATTAATTCTGGGATGGTACGCGACCGGCAACGAAATCACCAGTCAATCGCTTTTAATTCATGAATATTATGCTCGTGAAACAAACCAACCCATACACGTCACTGTTGACACTACATTGCAAAATAATGGTATAGGTGTTAAAGCGTACATCAGGTAAACTGAAAAAATTAATCAAATATTTATATAGCAATTAAATAAATGGTAATTTTGATTTTATACAGTACCGCCATGGGAATCCCAGGCAAAACAAATGGCACGATGTTTACACCTTACCCAGTTGAGATTATTGGCTACGAGTCGGAATATGTTGGAGGTAATTTGTGATTTGATTAGTAATCGAAATAATTGTATTTTTTTTAATTGTTTAATTGTTTTCGTTTCTTTTATTTTAAGTTAATGTCATTCATAAGGGTAAATCAAACGCCAAACGCACTGTGGAATCGACGTCAGATTTGGAACAAGTCCGGAATGCAAATAAACAAATAATGGACAATTTGGAAATTGTTGTTTCATATGTTGAAGATATTTTAGTAATTTTTTTTATTTAAATTAATTAATTAATTAATTAATTAATTAATTGAGACTAAGTGGTGTTAAAATGTTTTTCACAGGCGGGCAAGGTTCCATCTGATAACAACATTGGTCGCAGTTTGTTGAATTTAGTTCACAGTGTGCCCCAAATTGATCCAGCCGAATTCGAAGCTATGTTGAATAATCAAATGAAGGTAAAAGTTAGTGTATTTTTTTTTTTTTTTTTTTTTGTAAATTTGATGTTGAAAATGTATGAATTTATTTTTCAGGATTTGCTGATGGTTTTGTACTTATCGCAATTAACGAGAACTCAGTTGACTGTAACGGAAAAACTTGCAATGTTGTGTAGTTAATCATTTTGTTTAATAACCAATAAAACTAAATATCAAAAGTATTAAATCTTCATTAACTTTTTACTTAATCTTCATAATGGCAACAAATTACACCTGAGAAAACAAATTCAAAATAAATTAAAAAAAAAAAATATTTGGTAAAATAAATGGTGAACAAACCCTAAAAGCCCCCTGCCAGACCAGGTATTGGGGATTAGTGTTAAATGCATGTAAATATCATTCCTTTTTATTGTTACTGGAACAGTTTTCTATTTAAATATTTTTTATAAAGAATTAAATTTTTTTTTTAAGAGTGAAATAAGAAAATTAAATTAATTTACCCCAATGGAGTGTTGAACCACACTCGAAATATCTTGAAAACTTCGGTAATTTTCCGCTGAAATCGAACCAAACCGAATGATAAAATCACCAGAAGCAAGTCCCTGAAAAGTGAAATCACAAAAACAATAAAATGATTGAAAATCAATTGAAAATTCGCCGATAACACTTACTGCGAGTTCTGCGGGAGAAAACGACATGATTTTATCAATTTTAGCAAATGGCTTTTGTTTTTCCATCTGATCCATATCGAACATATCTTGATCGGAATTAGTCGACGTTGACGGAACCACTGGTGGATCATTTTCCGCTTTTTGAGCATGAATTTCATGCAAACATTTCTCAATGTCCTTCATGACTGCTTTATGATCATTCTGTAAACCTAAAAATTTCAAATAGAAAACAAAAAAAAAAAAAAATAACAGTCCAAACTGGTCATATAACAATGTACCAAATCGTAATTTATTGCAATTTAGTAAACACAAATCACTTTTTTCTTTTTTTTCTCCTTCATTTTTACAAATCGCTTCGCACAAAACGTAATTTTCAATTTGATATAATTTCTCAACGTGAGTTTGAGATGCTGTTTTGAATTTACTTTTCGATTGTAAAAATGTTCGAAGTTTTTCAATTGCTTCTAACGCTTCACACGTGTCCGTAATAACACTTTCGCCATCACTTATTATTTCTTCCTCTGTACATTCAACTAGGATTTCTTCATCTATAGATGAACCAGACGTTGAAACATCAACATCAATGTTTATATAGTTGTCGAGAGTGAATGTCTCGTCGAGACCCATTATTTCTTTCAATAATTTCCAATCGTCCGCACTATTATCAGTTTCAGCTTTCGCGAACTCAATTTGATCTCGAACTGCGAAACCAGCTTTATTCTGGTAATTCTTAATCACTGAACCTTCCAAGTCCCACCACGCACTGGCTATCATATCAAGACCGCGCTTCAGATCTATTTTTATGTCGATTTTATGTTGCAAATTCACAATCAACCTTTTAACGAGTTGTTTTCGATATTTCGCTTTAACAGCGTGAATGATTTGTTGGTTTAAAAATCGAAGAGTCGACGTTGTGTCTTCCGGTACAATTTTAATGGTTACATTTGTCAAATTGGGCGTATCGTTGTGCGTGGAGCAGTTATCGAGTAACATTAAAACCTTTCGTTTTTTACTTCGCATTTCCTCGTCAAAATCTATGATCCATTGGTTAAATAACTCTTTCGTCATCGCAGCTGATGGATTCACCTTGTATATTACATTCAAATAAATATTATTAAAACTTTTGGGTTTTGTCGTCTTCCCAATCACAAATAATTTCCGTTTTTCAGACCCATCGATGTTACAGCAACACATCACGGTGATTCTGTCGTGGTTGCCAGCCAAAGTGGTACCGGGCAATAAATTGTATAAAAATACACTCTTAGCCGCATTGTATATGTCCTGTGGCTGATACTGATCCAATATATCATGAATATTGTCACCGTCACATACTGCAGCACTTTCTTCGGCTAAAACTTTACAGGCGATGCCAAATCGCGATTTAAAACGAGTAAGCCATCCGCCGCTCGCAACGAACGTGTCATATCCCAAACCAGAAGCCAACTGTAATGCTTTATCTTTGATTAAATCTCCACTGATATGAACATTTTTTGATCGAACACTGTCGAACCATAACTTCAAAGCAGTTTCCAAATCGGGATAACATGGTTTTCGCAATCGTTTTCGTCCAAGACCAGTTTCAGTCGTTTTAAACGCATTTTCGTATTCTTTTCTTTTTTTGATCAATGTAGATAATGTACTGGCTGAAATGTTCCATTTGATAGCTACATCTTGCTTCTTTTTCGCAGTGTCTACATCTTTTAGAATTTTAATTTTCTCTTCCAATGAAAAAGACTTTCTTTTCCTGTTCATCGTTGTCATTGGGAAATCGTGGTTATATAAACCGGTTCAGACTGTATTGCTAATTTTTTTTTTTTTTTTTTTTTTATTTACAATTTAGGCATTAGTTTACCTATATCCAATAACTTACATATTATTTTCTGCCTCGCAACTCGTACTTGAAAAATATCAATATCAATTCTGGGATAACCACCTTCGTCCACTAGGGGACCGCGCATACCAACATTCCTTTGCTGTAAAACAAAAAAAAATACAAAAAAATTAGGAAAGTAAAATAAATTTTTTAATCAATTGCACGCACAGATTCTAATACTTCACCGAGTTGGGTTATTTCTCGTTCAATCTCATCCTTTTTGCGCATCAATTGCAACACAGTTTCACGACTCATATTCAAGAAAGACAGATTTTGCAACTAAAGCAATGCGACATCTGTAGACAAAACTCATCGAACGATACCTTTTCCGTTTGAAAAACGTGACGTATTTCCGCGACGTCACTATAGTTAATCTCTGAAACAGACTTATGAGTGAGTGTGTAGTGTGTTAAGGAATGTATGACTCTATTTGCCGCGTTATAATGGTATTTTTCGGCTCTTAAGTATTGGTAGTGGCGAATCCAAGTACAATTTCTGTGTGTTAATTGCTGCATTTGATGACGCTTACACTTCCACGCGGCTTCAACTCGCTTTAGGCCTAGTATTCCTTTTCTACGAGTGGTGAACATGGCTGCTTCGAATCAGGGCATTCAGTATGGATCTGCATGGTTGCAGAGAAAGGTTAACCTTCGACCTTGTCATCGGGGTTGTCATCTAGTCACGGACGAAATCCTCAAAGCGATTCCAGAAATGCAACAATTCTCTCTGGGACTTTGTCATGTACAAAGTGAGTATAAGACGAATTTCACCTCTCATCACTTGTTCCTTAATTTAATTAATTATTTCAAGTATTTCATCATCTAAAATTGATAATGTTTGTCTATTTTCAATAGTTCTTCACACATCTGCCAGCCTAGCCTTGAACGAGGTAATTTTCGTGTTAAATTATGCATAAGTATGTTATTTATGGGAGCATTTCCGTGGTAAAAAGTTAATTAGTGATAAGATTTATTATTTAAGATGATGTGGAAATGAAATGCATTTTTTTTCTTATATTAATATTCGAATATAATTTTTATAATTATTTTTTTTTTATATATTTTAGAATTGGGATCCGGACGTGAGGTATAAAAATTTGATAATTTGATAATTTGATGTTTTTAAGTGTTAAAAATATTTTTTTATTATTGCAGAGATGACTTTGAAATGATGTTGAATAAAATAGTTCCAGAGGTTAGTATTGTATTAAAAAAAATGTTAAAATTTTTGAAAATTGTAGATTAAAAACAATGTTTTTTTTTTTAGGGGCTTCCGTATAAACATTCTTGCGAAGGACCCGATGATATGGTGAGAAAATAAGATGAGTTTTATAATTTTGTTTGATTTTAAAATGAGATGATTTTTTACTTTGTAGCCGGCACACGTTAAAGCTTGCTTCATTGGATCTAGTTTAACGGTTCCACTAACAGACGGTCGGCTCAATTTGGGGAATTGGCAAGGCATATGGTTATGCGAACACAGAAACAGAGCAGGTTAGATGATATTATTCATTCATTCGTTTCGTTCGGTTTTGATTTAACGATTGAATTTCAGGCTCTAGGAAAGTTATAGTCACATTGAATGGTGTAACAAAAAGTGAAGCGGCGGGTCGTAGTTAGATAGCTGTTGGAAAAAAAAAAGAAATTTAAAAAAAATTTGTTTAACTCGTGAATCAGCGGTTGATTGTCAAGACATATCGTGTATATAACGAAGTTTCCTCAGCTTTTTGTCTACTTACGGAGGGGAAAACATAATTCCACGCGTTTCGTTAAGGATGAGAGCGTGAAATCATCCGTCTGATAGGTTAACTTTTGAGATTAAGTATGCAAAGATGATTTGTAAAATGAACGGCCAAGTTGATGTGATTTGTCCATTAAATGCCATTTTTTGGGTTATTTAATTTTTTTTTTTTTTTTATTTTAGTCCATCACTCTTCTGTTATTTTTGCTTTTTCGCATTTATATATAGTTGATGATATTGCATTAAGAATTTTTAGAAACTTTTTATTGCTCAGAAGAGTTTGTTAAAAATTTGTGCAGCTTTAACTTGGCAAGTGTTTCTGTAATTGTTAATTAAAAAGAAAGAAAAAATAATTGATAAATAAATAAATAAATGAAAAAATTTAAAAAATGTAAATAGATTTTTGAAAAATTAATTCGTGCAATTTTTATAAGAAAAAAAAAAATAGATTTGAAACACTTACCTGGCACCCAATGATTTTCTTCTCTTTATAGTAGAGAATCTTTGCTCAACCTTGTCACCACCAATTACTCAAGAGACGTGTTTATTCCCTGTTCATTGTAGTCGATAAATGATGAAAGAATTGGTGTTGATTTTTTGAAAGTTTTGTTACATCATCTCTACACTGCACTCAATTTTTTTTATTATAAATTTGGATATATTATTATTTTTTTTTTGTTTTCTTAATAATAAAGAGAATTTGGAACAGCCACTGAATAATAAAATGAATTACTGAACAAAAATGATTTTAGTATAGAAAAATCGATCTAAATGAGGCATATTGTAATTAGATGCATTGGAATCGTATTTGTTCGACGAATTAAAGTAAAATTATGCACTTATTAGTCCTAAACACCTGTTGAAAAACAAAATTACTTTTTAAAATTTTGCTTAGATTAGAATTATTAGGCGGATTAGGGTCAGTGGCAGTATTGGCACGAAGGAATATGAAGGAAAAAATTTAAATAAATTATTTTTTTTTTTTTTTTTTTTTTTTGTTGTTGTGATTTTTCCCATTGTTTCTCATCATATGGTGCTCTAAAGAGAAACGATTAAAAATAATTTTTTTTGTACTTAAAATATCGTATTACAAGATGAATGAACTGAAATATTATGGGGGGGATATTTAGCCAGGCAAATCAGGGTTCAATAAGTGCTGGCAAAATGAAGATGAAGAAAAAAATCTTTGTCTTATATTTTATCGTTTTCACAAAGTGAGGAAAAAAGTATTTTTAAAAAAAAAAAGTGCACTTGTGATTCAAGTATTTAGAATTAATTGCTTCCTTCATTTCTCTTTCAAATGCAGTGTGGGAGTTTTACATAAGATAGTTGAAATGAATTTGTAGCGAAAACGTGGATGTACAATTTTGTCTTGGTCTGGTAAAAAAAAAAAGAAAGAAAAAAAGCGTTCACTGCCTTTTCAAATTGAGTTTCTCTGATTTTTCTAATCTAAATTAGTAATGTGTAAGTAATGCAATATGAAATTGAAAGGAGTTAATAAAAGAGGATTGATATTTGAATGAGTTTGGTAAATACGATAGATTTAATGAGAATATTTTTAATTTTTGTTTAAAAAGTGGAGATTTGGGTAAATTTTTATGTTTATATCATGTTTTTAGCTTTTTGAGTGAATTCAATCCAGACTGAAAAAAAAAAGGAAAAAATTTCATTCTTTTTCTTATTCATAGTTCAGTCATCATAATTCATAATTTTTTTTTATAGTTAAGCTTTTAAATAAAAATTAATTAAAAAAATTAATTATTTCAAAAGTGAAATTTTTGAAATGTGTTGAAAGACAAAAAATCTAAAATATATAATAATAATAAATAATATATATATATTTAAAAAAACTAAAAAAAAAAAAAAAAAAAAAAATACTTTTTTTCCGAACTCTACCAACTTTGTACTTTATAATTCAAATTAATATTATCCCTTTAAACAAAATTGTAATGAATGGAATAATTAAATTTTGAATAGCTGTGATGGATCTTGTGAGAAAAAAGTGATTGTGTTGCTGAAAATTCTGGTTGGATGTTAATATGTTATAAATTAACAAATCTTTGCTGTTTTAAACAACTTTTTGAGAGCAAATTTAAAAAAAAAAAATAAAAAAAATAAAAAGAAAAAAATAAAAAAATACCATAGGATGTAAAATTATATTTTTGTTATAATAAAATTTATTAAAGATCTCGAATCGGTGATTTATTCATCAAATTAAAACTATTGTGTGATTAGTGGAGGTGCGGTGAGTATAGAAAGCGTTTTTTTTTTTTTTTTTTTTTAGTAGAAAAGTTGGTCACCTACCAATCACATATGTTCTTGTAATCCAGATGTTATAGGACTTAAAAAGAGTGGTGATTTTTTGAAAAATTGTCATTGGAAATTTTTTTTGCTCCTATAATAATTCTACCGTAAAATGTATTTTGAATGTCACATTATGCTTCACTCGTTATTTGCATCGTTTCGATTTGATTTATATGTTGTTGTTTGGCTTTAAAAAGTGCCTTCCTCAGTTTCATTCGTGCTGACTGAGCACTGGTCATGGGCTCTTCTTCAGTGGATGACTGTGATGTCTGAGGCTGGACACTTGACGTTGCCAATTTCGGTACTGAATTGGGAGTTATAACAGCGTTTGCTAACGACCTCGTTGACCCAGGCGTCGTGACTGGCGTGTCGCTAGTTGGGGCTGCTCCATTGTCTAGATTCTCTGGATTCTCTTGGTTTTCCTCTGCTTCAAGGCCTACTCTTTCCGTCACTCGCTCGAGAGCTAATAAAAAAGAAAAAAATTATTTAAAAAATTTTTTTTTGAAATATTATTTACTATTTATTATTATACCGAATTTGAGATTTGTATCCTCGATCGGTAACTTATCGAGTTGTTTGCGGAATTTTTTCGTTATTTTTTTACGTTTGAAATCCGCTTCGATGTCTTGTTTTGTCCGAGGAATACGAACTCGCATCATACAACAGATGAGAATAACTATAAATAAAAATAAAAAAAAAATTTTTAGACATTAAAATATGTAAATTAGGCTACGATTACAATTCCAATATTTTAATTTTACAAAATTAAAACTCTTGTATCTGTTTTTTGATTTTTCAATGTCATAAATCATAATAATAATTTATTTAAACGTATACTTGAAGGGATAAAAACATTTTTGTGACATATTGTGTGCATTGAAAAAAAAAATTTAGTCATTAAAATATGTAAATTAAGCTACGATTACGATTTCAATATTTTAATTTTACAAAATTAAAACTCTCATATCTGTTTTTTGATTTTTCAATGTCTCGAAGGGATAAAAATATTTTTGTGACTTATTATGTGATTGAAAAAGAAAAAAAAATTATTCATTAAAATATGTAAATTAAGCTACGATTACAATTCCAATATTTTAACTTTACAAAATTAAAACTCTCACATTTGTTTTCTGATTTTTCAATGTCATAATAATAATTTATTTAAACGTACTTGGAAAGATAAAAAAAAAATTTGTGACTTATTGTGTGCATTGTGTCTTCCCCACCTGATGAATGGGGCCAGCGAGGGTGGGGTTTTGAAAAGAGATGTGATGACAGAAATCCGAATACACGAAGTAAAGATCAATAAATGATTATACTGCAAGATGGGATTTGTGAATACGAATTTATGTCAAGGATTCACTGGCCTAGTTAATCTTTATGTGTGTCAAACATAACTTTTCTCATTTCATGTTCTCGTTTATTTCAATTCAACGCTTTTATACGACATCCCGATTCCCGATTCCCGATTCCCGACCAATTCAATTTTATATTTTTTATTTTCACGTTTCTTGCCCTCGACGAGCACAAGCACAAGCACAACATCAACAAAAAAAGCAACAACTTTGTGTTTGTTTTTACCGTGTACTACACCGAGATTTATTGTCAACACTCGACCCTAACATAAAGTTATTGTCCTATAAACGTAAGATAGACCACCAGGTGCAGTATCACGTGCATTTTATAGGGAGGAAAGAGGTTAGCAACATCACGACGGTTCCTCCTCCCACGTGATGAGATGGAAGCGTCTTTGGGCGTGGTTCAATGGCGCACGAATGATAACAGGAATGTTGATTGGCTTACTCATCAATTCGAATTCGATTGACTTTTTTCCCTTCAATGAAAATTGAAAATTGACAACGTGACAAATGTGAATGCGGTGTGATAATGAATACATGCAGACAGTAATAGTTGGAAAACACATTGGCCCATATTTGTTTTGGGGGGAAATTCAATTGAAAGTTGTTGAATGATTCGTTGCACCACCCAAATTCACTTACTTAGTGTCAAGGTGCCTCCGATGCACAGGAAAATCATGTGCCATAAGCGAAAAAATCCTACCACCCGCTGTTCTAGCCATTTTGTGCCAAATATTTCAAATTCGTCACTGGTTACTGGTGGACAAGTGAGCTAAACACAAAACAAAGATATTATTTATTTTTTTAAAATTTTTTTAAACCGATAAAGGATGTAAACACAAAGCTCCCCCTTAAACTTCGCTGCTAATCTGCAGTTGGCTTCGCTGCATTACAATATTTAATGGATTTAAAGTTGTTTGTAATTAAATAATTAATTATTTTGTTTTTAATTTTACTTACTGGTGACGTGGTACTGGTCGTTTGTGCCATATCCAATATTTTTTTAAACTCGACAGTTCTTCCACTGCCACGTGGACAGTGGTTGGTGTCATGAGATTATACGTTTAAGCTGCTCATGGTAACGTCTTGCTTCATTTTCGACTCAGTTATAGTGAATCCAAGAATGAGTTTTAAGTTGGGAGCCACCCAAAGTCACGTGACGTACGAGGATTTGGATTTTTTTTTTTTTTTTTTTATTCTTTTTGCCAAAATGTATACCTTGTGCGTAAAAATATTTCGTGTTGTTTTAATTTTGCTTATTTCGTTAATCGATTTTGAGATCGTTTTGCCGAGATCTATTTCATTTTCTGTAGCCACCCATGCACGAAAAGCGAGAAGAGTTTTTCATCTCTTGTAGCAAGATCCCACCCAGTGAAACTGTTCGCAAGAGTTCCTCATCTTTATCTCATCTTTTTCTTTTCAATAAGAATGAGAAAAAGAGGATTAATAAAGGAGAAATGAAAAGTTATGTAATAAAATTTAAAAATTTTTAATTTTGCACATGTATTTGCTTTTGTTTTAAATAAATTAAAAAGAACAAATCAAAATGTAAATGTGATAACATTTATTTTAATGTTTTTTAATAAAGCAATTTTTTTTATTTTTTTAAAATAAACTCCTAAAAATTTTTTTTTTTCTTTTTTTTTTTTTTTTTTTAATTAATTAAAATTAAAATTATGCAAATTAGAAACAATTGACACACAATAAAATTAATATTTAGTTTTTATGTAAATATGAAAAATGTGTAATTTGATATGAAAATTTTTCCGAACAACTTACTGTGGGATCATCATCGCAACTCATCTTTGGTAAAATTCGAATCCGAACATTTGCAGGCTCCAAACAGTTAAAACCATGATGTGTGATGGTTGGGCGAGTCGTCGGATATCCACTTGGACCCCACCCATTCAACGTCCAATCGAAGGACGACGCAAATTTTTAACCTCAGTCGAATCATTTGCTACTGAGATTTCCCTCAGGATTACCTACTGAATTAATATCGAGATAAAACAAGATGCCTAAATTAATAATACAACTTTTTATAACTAACACACACAACACTTGATAATAACATTTTATAATATATTTAGAAACTCATAAATGTGCATCATAATTATTAAATTAGCAAATTAATACGCGGTAATCCATAATTTAACTTCTTTCCTAGAATTATAATCAGATACAAAAAACAAACACGTGAAAATTTAACTATTTTGTTGAATAAATTATTAAGGTTGTATAAAATTACCACGTGTAATATTATGATGCCAGTTAACAGTACTCTAAAAATTCACTTTGACATTTGAAGGTCGTTCTACATTTCATTGGTAATTATATAGAACCCCCTCTGCTAAACAGAATGCATATAATAAAAGTTGAAGCTTTTCAAATAAAGGGCACTTTGTTACGTAATACATACATACCGTACATATAAAAAATTCTAGAAATAACCATATAATAATATAAATTGTTTTTTAAAAAAAAAATCTTTTGGGTAATTAATTTTAGTTTGTAGCGGGGTGGAGACTGAAGATATCAGTTGATGTTGTTTGTAGTGTCAGAGACACAACTTAAGTTGAAATCAAGCACTTCATCATCATGTCTGGCCCAAACGATGACTTTCAAACACGAAATAGGGACATAAAATAGGAAAAAAATGACGTAAACGATCCCGCCTCTGTTTTTTTTATATGGAAAACTGTAAGAACACACCTTTTCTTTTTGTTTTGTTATTTTTTTTTTTTTTTTTTTTTTTATTCTTTTTGAATAGTGTGAAATAAATTTTAAATTTTAACGAACAGTTTGTTTTATTGAGTTATTTTCTATTAAGAAAATATTATTAACCCCATGAGTTATGTGTAAGTCTGTTGATTGGGAAATAATTAATGTCACGGCCCTGGGTGAATAATTTACCTGTGATGAAAGATAATAGGAACGCTGCCGTAGCTGCTTTCATAGCCACATGCTGGTAATTCGAATGCTCACTGATGAATAATTCGATTGTCATGTAGCAAAAATGTGTGAATTGTGAAGCAGAATTTATTCACTTCATTAGGCGACAACGGAAGGTAGATCATGAGTAAAACTCGAGGTAGGCACATAAAGATGATGTTTTTTTGCACTCGTAGTCGTATGTGCCCTTTCACACATTTATTTATGGCTTTAGCTATCACCAGTAATTTGAATTTGCTCCAGTCCGGGTATTGAACTCTTCAGGATTAATCTTGTCTAGACGATAACAACTATGTATAATGTATATAATAAAATTTTACTTTGTATTTTATCTTTCTTAAAAATTTATATTAAAAAATGTTAGAAAAAAAAAACACAAAGTTTATTTTTTGCTTTTACAAAAACATTCATGTAATAACAATTCGATTACAAACTATAAAATCATTACACCAAAACGTTACTCCGGCACTTCATTGTGTTGTCGTTGGCGATGGAAAGTGTCTTTGCCAATTCTAATTAATAAAATATAAAAGTAGAATATAATTATTATACTTTTCAACTCCGCAAAAAAAAGAATTGATTTTACCTTGTGCTTTTCCAAAAAGACATTAGCTCTTGTTGTGGAGAATGTAAAAGCCAAAGGGTTTCTAATACCTCTTGACCGTGTTGGTCGGTGAAACATTGCCCCGCCCATGTCGTAAGACTGCCTAATCACAGATTATATTTAAAAATTAATTATTTTTAAAGTTAAATAAGAATAATTTGTATAATTTTACCTGTTGACCACATTACGATAAGAACGAAAGAATGATTAGACGTTGGGTGTACTCTAGCTTCTACTGCAGCTGTTCTTAAACTTGGGTCTGTGTCATTATTGATCGTATCCGCAGTCACATAAGTTCCGTCAAACTTATTACTGTCATTCTCATTTTCTTTTAAATTCATTTCCGAACCCAGTTGATTTTTCCATTGACCGGATAGACTGCATGAAAACTGTTGAAAATTTAATTATACTTTTAAAAACTCAACAACAATAAAAACAAAACAAAATACCAGTAAAACATACCTCTTTGTTGATCGCATTCGCATGGATTGTTGCGCAACAAATGAAAAGTAAAATTGTTGTAAGAACCAACATGTCGATAGGTTTTGTTGTTTCAACACTTTGGCTCTGTCAACCTAAAGTCACGTTATTTATACCCGATGTTATCTCATGAAAAGAGGAAATTTCCCACGCTAAATTATTTTAAAAAAAATATTTATTTTTTTTCTTAGAAGAAATTAATTAGAAAGTTAATCTTATAAGCCTAATACTAACTAACTGTCCGGTAAATAAACTTGTCGTAGGGTAGAGGTAGATTTAGGTATTGTTAAGGTAACACAGTCGAACTTGTTATTTTCATTAATACCATAATTGTGACCTTAAACTTGACCTGTAAGATTATTAATAATTTAAAATTGGCACTTGAACTTTTCTTAATATTAATCAAGTCAAGTTATCAAGTATCAAGATTAGTTGAGTCTAGATGATATGATTTTTGTTTTGCAACAACTCAAACTCTTGTTTATTCATTATTTCATTAATGATACAAATTGTTTTTTGTTTTTTATTTTGAGAAAAGTATCAAAATTAATTACGGTAATCTTCCAGTTTATCAGAAGTAATAAACACTTCTGAAATTTTCTGGAAAGAGAAAAAAAAAAAAAAAAATAACATGTTTATCATTCTAAACTCGGAAAATTTTTTCATTGGATTTCCCCGTACGAGTCCAAGACGTAGACGACATTTTTTCAAGAAATACGTCTTTAATATTAAATTTTTCTTTAGTACTTGTACTTTTGAACAAGAATTTTCGTTTTGCCGAGCAATTGCTATCAGCTTGTGTGTTCTGTCCTATCCAATCGAGATAATTACTCACACGGGTATAGAGACCCGGGAATTGAGGGTTACCACACGTACCCTTGGGATCACCAGCGGACACCACACCTATTAAATACCATCTTCCGTCTCTGAACCAAGTCAACGGACCGCCAGAATCACCCTGGAAATGCGAATAAAATATACTTTTCATTATAATAAAAATAAAAATAATATTTTAATAGTTTTAGCATCGAATACCTACAGGACATGCATCTTGCACTGGATCAGCAAGAGCTGCGCAAACCATGTTAGGCGTGACTTGACCTTTGGGATATGCACTTTCACAGTCGCTTAAGGGTAAAACTGGCATTTCAGTTGCTCTTAATACTTGACTACTTCGATTTCCATCTTTTTTTTAAAAAAAAAATAAAATATTTTTTAAATAAAACAATCGTTTATTATATTTTAAAGTGTTCTTACTGAATTCATATCTGCCCCAACCTGCTACTGTGGCTGTAACTCCTTCAAACGATAGTCCAGTGGGTGATAAACATACAGGACGCATTTCTGCAGAATACGTAATTGATCGAGAGAGTTTTACTATGGCAATATCACCGTCTGATTTTGCAAACGAGACACCCCAACTCGGATTTGTAATGATTTGAGATGCAGCAACTTTAATGGCTGATGTTTTTATTGGAGCTGTAATATTATGTTCACTTAAACCGATCACAATATCTTTTTCCGTCCGGCTAAATATGAGAAAAAATTAATATTTATTAAATAAAAATGGAATAAATTATGGCATACTTTCGGAAACAATGACCTGCTGTAACCACGTAACGGTCATTCACTAATGATCCACCACAAATCTGCTGAAGTCTGCTTGAGTTTGGAAGTCTTCGAAAAATAGCGACCTGAAATTATTTGTAAAATAAATAATTATGTGGTATATCATAATATGATAATAGTTTTATTTATTTAGTTTACAGTCCATGGATATTGATTCGGTTCCGTTTCAGCGCCACCAACAACTCGTGAAAACTGCTGTGTGTTTTCAATTCCGCAAACACCTGAATAAAAGAAATAAATAATAATATTTTTATTTCTAAAAAACGAGGAAAAACTTTTTTTTTTATATATGCTTTTATTCACTAACCACACGCATTCGGATCTGGTGGAGGTGTTGGTGGAGGAGGTTCGGTTGGCATGACAGTCGTACTAGTCACACCTGAAATACGAAATATAAAATAGAAAAAGTTAAAAGGATTTTTGTTTTACAAAATAATGACCAATGGGAACGGCTTGGAAGTCACAGCGAAATCCAGTATAATGATACCAAGGATTACTTTTGAAAAGAATGGTTAAGGTGTTGTCAAAACTTCTGAATGGAGGTGGAGGTCGACGACCGCAAAAACTGCAAATTAAATGTTTTTAATATTAATATTAATATTTATATTTATTATTTGTAATTCATCACTTATTTAACTTTAATACCTTATTCCATCTGCGAAATCGTCTCTTCCATTTAAACTTATGAGCATAAGGTCGTTTTGGCAATTGACTGAATTTTCAATCCAGAACTTGAACTTAGTGCAATCCATGTATATTGCAAATCCAATCGGTACTTGTAGTTTCCACGTACAGATTTTATCGTTAGGGTAATATTCTGGATAATTCGGAGAGAAAATAGTTCCAGTGCTAAAGTCGTTGATGGCTGCGTAACAAGGTGCAGTCTGATACTGCAAACGAACTCGAATCCCTTCATCATCTTCTCTGCTTTGTAATGAATAAAGTCTCGCATTAATAAAGGGACCGGGGGACGTGTATGTTTGCGATAAGGGACCTGTTTGACAAAATCTGAAAAAAAAAAAATAAAATTTTAAAATTGATTTTAATTTTTTTTTTTTTCGAATTTAGAATTGGTTTAGACCTATTAATTCCATTTATGTCTTCAATCTCGAAATAAACATTGGAGCAATTGGTAACCTCATCCAATAGAAGAAAATGCTCAAAAATGAAGTTTACTTGATTCCCAAATGGAACCTGAGTAGAATTAATAATTTATTACAATCTCGTTAACTTTTACTGCTGAAACTACATAAATGTATTGATTGAGTTGCTGGTTATTTTAGTTGAAACTACTTTTCAAAAATACCTTTAAGTTTCTTACGATTTATAGATAATTTTTATATAAATAAATAAATAAATAAATAAATAAATAAATAAATCAAAATATTAACTTGGATATTCCAATTGCATCTTGTTTCACTTTTCCTAAAAAATGAAGACACCAAATAAGATGGATCCTTTGAATAAAAATCAACAACACCTCCACATTCTGCTGTTTCCGCATTTACATTTATCTGAAAAATCCATCATAACATCATCAATAACTTCGGTTTCATCATATATTCATGACTTACCTGTAATACACAATACAAACACACAATCTTTTGAATGACCAACATGTCAAACACGAGGTCATCATTGGTATTGCAAAAAAAAAAAAATAATATATTATAGTGTTCGTGCGATTAACAAATAAATAAAATCACACCTTTTCTAGTTTTTCCTCACAGTCCTCGTTTTTGCGCTTCACTTAATAAAGGTGGTGCATCCTAAGGAAAGGGACAACCCACTTTTTTTTCCGTTTATTTCCGTACAACATACTCCACATGATTTCACATTTTTTTATTATTGATATTCATGTTCCAAAAAAAAAAAATTACATAAAAGTAAATGGCTTTATTAGGATTTGCATATTAAAACTGTTGTGCGCATGAAACAGATCTTTAAATAGGCAATTTTCAACATCTTACTAATAAAGACGATGTATACTCTTCAGCAATTTGATACGGTGGTCAAACGATAGTTCCCTCGAGTATTTTCAGGTTGTGCAAACAGTCGTGGTAATCTTGAGTGTAGGTGACAAAAGCTCATACGACCACATCAAAAGGACCTTGCACGCTAGAATTAATTAAAGGGTTCGCTTCAAGGGTTCGCGCGGGACAATACAACACTGGGTAAACCTACTTCCCGTATACAGTTAATAGTAAATCTCCATTCGCTGTCATTTGACACATATTTATTCTCCAAAGACAACAAAAGGATAATTAATTTGATAAAATGTTTTTCTTATGCATCTTTGTTGTTCTAGATTAGTCACGTGTTATTTCCCATTAGTGGCGGCTTCTTGAAGCAATTTTTCAGGATATTACTATATTATTTTGTTTATAAATTATATTGACATGTATATTTTATTTTTGTTTGAAAATGTCAATTAGTATTCATGATGTGAGAATGATGAAGCTGCTTTAAGGTTACTATCTAGGTCATGAATAATAGAGAAAAATTAAAGGAAATCATAAATAAAATATATAAATATTAGTAATTGCGATATAACACGAATACATCAAATTTTTCTATTCAAATCTGATTTTTATGTTTATTTCTATTGGTCTACTTTTTTTTCTCTTTTTTTTTTATTTTATTTATTTTGTTGTCTAAATTGAGTTTTATATTGTAGACATTAAAATAAAAAATTGAATTTGATACTTGTATGTGAGAAAGTTCTCGTGGTCCACATTTAACATTTTTAAATTCGTGGGAAAAGGGTAAAAGGACATTGAAATGAGACGGAGGATACTACGCGTCCTATACTGCACGTCCAGAGTATGATGTATTGTGAAGTTTAGCGGACGTGAGTCAGGGAGTTTTAGGGCGGTATTTGACTCAATAGTTTCTGATATTGGTGTTGATAGCGGCAGAAGGGCCTTGGTGCCCACAAGCCCCCCAAAAAATATGATTTTGATTCATTTACTGCAGGTAAGAACACTTATAATCTGTTTTAAGGAATATTTTTCTTATCTGAAAACAAAACTGAAAGTGAGTTTTGCTTTTATTGGTGGAAATATTTTGATTTTTTCGAGAAAAACATTTTTTTTTCCCTAAAAAGTATTAAAAGAAGATTAATTCTTCTAAAGTATGTTTTATTCTTTCGAGTACAGATTTGTACATTATTCTCAACTTTTATTTACATTCTGGCTCATTCACGAAACCGAAGAATCGTTGTTACGAGTAATAATAACATTCCAGCAATATCATCATTTTCACCAAGTAAGTGTTTTAAGTTTTTTAATTAATTAATTCATTCATTCATTAATATACGTACGGTACTTGGATAATTCGGGCAAAAATGTATTATGATTTATGGAGATTTCTTCCTTCCATACTTTTTGATTTATAATATATTTTTTTTTATTTTTTAAATTATTATATTTATTTGCTCATTGTAATGGAAAGTCACATCCTTCCGTGTTGAATTCATTTCATTTTATTCTCCCTCCACTCACCTTTACGAATTTATTTATTCAAAGTGCACTGCATCCAGTGACGTTATTACGACGGAAGTGATAATAATCTATTAGATACCATGTTTAATAGTGCATACCTACGATTTATGCATTTTTATTTTTATTGCAATATTTTATCGAGAATTTCTTCCTATAAAGCATAAAGATTTTTCTTGGAAATTTGAAATAGCGAAATCTCATCGCTCTTCCCTTCTGTCATCTCTTTTTATCTTTTTTTGCAGACTGCGACTTTTTGCTAAATTTAACTGATGTAAAAACACGACCAATTATCCAAACACCTAATTATCCACGTAATTACTGGCCACGCCTTCGTTGCAGATGGACCCTAACGGTGAATAAATAAAATAAATAAATTAGTATTATTTCGAATTAATTTCGAATTTTTTTCATTTAGTCGCAATTCGGGTATCGCATTCGTCTCATTTTCGACTCTTTTACCTTACAACCACCGCATTTTCGTTCGGGATGTGTGTCTGATTACCTGCAAATTACAGATATCGCAGGTGTAACGAGGTATAAAGAATGAACCATAGTCCGAATCTCGCTTCTGACGTGGCTAACAGCTGCAATTGTTTTCAGATTGTGTGGTGTGAATGTTCCTTCTAGTGGTTCTTATCTCTCTGTTGGACCTCAATTAGAGCTGATTTTTGTTTCCGATGGAGCATGGGAGTATCCAGGAATTTCATTACGAGCTAATGTCGTGCAAATCTCTTGTGGAGGGTTTGCACTTAATCCTGCGCCCGGATTAATTAAATCACCAAATAATCCTAAAACTTACCCACCGGATAGCGTTTGTGCATGGAAAATACAAGTGGGTGTAATTTGTTTAATTAATCCTCGCGGTAACAAAGTAATCTGGTGCTAATTACTCAATGATTTGTGTCACTTAATTACAGGCGTCAGCTAATCGTTTAGTTAAGCTAAATTGCTCCACGTCATTTGTTCTCGAGTATGCTCAGGACTGTTTAGCTGATTTTTTTTGATTAGTGCAAGTGGGGATGAAAGTATGACAACTGCTTCACGGTAGGAAGTTTTGTAATTGTTATTATTTTCATATTACGTAATAAAAACTTTTTTTTTTTTTCTTCTTTTTTTTTTTTTTTTTTTTTTTTAGTTATTGCGGCAAAACAGGCCCTGGAATAGTTACAACATTTGGAAACATGTTACTTGTAATGTTCAGATCAGATTCCTGGCATAATTTTTCTGGATTTCATTGCAGATATGAAGTTGTAGAAAAAAATGGTATTCTAGTTAATTTTCGACATTATTATAAACATGATATGATACAGATAAAAAAAAATTAATTCTAGGTAAGCCTATAACTCCAAATACAGAAGGAAACAATACAACGTTAGAAAAAAAATGTGGTAAATGTTTAGCTGCCCCTTTGCTTTGCTGCTGAGCAATAATCAATTTCAATTTGTACGTCAACAGACTGCGGTAAAGTAAAAATACGAACTAAAAGAATCGTAGGTGGCGACCTCATGTCTAAAAGCCTTCCGTGGCTAGTAAGTAATAATGCATTAAATGACGAAGTAATTGATACCCAACATTGACATAATGTCTCAATTAATCGCAGGTGGCTATTACTTCGCGGCAAGGACAACTATTTTGCGGTGGTGTTTTGATCGCTCCTACCGTAGTCCTCACAGCAGGTCATTGCCTTAATGGGTAAGATTTTGATTGCAGTTAAATTTGAGTAAATGGCATCGATGTACTTGTGCAGGCTTTCAGAGAGGAATATCAGCGTTGCCGTAGAAACATATCGGCCTCAGTGGTGGGCAATGAACCACTTACTCCCAGTGGAGAAAGTTATCGTCCACCCTCGGCTTAAAAGATTTGATTATGATGCTGCCTTATTAATAATTCCAAACGCGTTACCCAAGGAAAAAGAACGCGTTTGCGCTTGTCTTCCGGTGAATAGTGTCGCATTAGTTGACGCAAAGCAGAAGTTTATGGATGGGGACGTGATGTGAAAAGTAAA
>JH432007.1:252748-306280 GCA_000239455.1 Strigamia maritima | reverse complement strand
TTTTTTTTTTTTTTAAATTATAGGGAGATTCGGGCGGTCCTCTTATACTGGATGAAGATGGGCGTCAAACTGTTGTTGGACTCGTTTCGTTTGGGCTAGGATGTGGCGCACCTGGTTATCCAGGTGTCTATACAAAAGTACCTCAACTTGTTGAATGGATTCGTGAAAATGCGGGAATTAAATGCAGATAGTAATAACTTTGAAGGGTGTTTTAATCCTCTAGTCATTTAAAATTACAATTAATGTTATTAATGTTAAACACTTTGCGATTTATCGTACGAAAAATTACGAAATTAAAAAAAACGATTATATACGCCATTTAATTGGCGGCAACAAATTTTAACACAATCAGGTACCTTATCACAAATTAAGTATTGGGCTTTGACTGATTAAAAAACAAAAAACAAACCTGAGATGCCAAAATTGCAGTTGAAGAGGTGGGAAAATGGCGACGGAATTTGACGACAATTGTTGTCATTGCCGCATGCGCAAATCATACATTATATATTGTCACGGAATTAATAAAACGAGAAAATTAAATTTCGTTTTTTCTATGATTTTGTATTTTAATTTTTTTTCGTACGAAAAATCGCAGTGTGTCTAATGTCGAATTACTTACTATATTTATATGTTATCTGCATGAAAAATCTTGTACTGTACATTGCTCTCGAAAAAATCCAAGTTTTGTATAATATTAAATGTAACCTGTTTCAAGTTTCACGTAATAATCATTAAAATTGCAAATAAAATCTTTCCGGCCTTAATTTTCTATTTTTTTTGTGTAATTTGGATAAAATCTCTTAGGAAATTTTGATTGTACATGTATTAGATTGCATTGTAAATGACGTTTCTTTTTTTGTTACTCAATGCACGGACTAAAACACTAGAAAACAAAATTTGGCAGCTTTATTATTATTTTTTTATCAAAACATTACAGACTTTTAGGCAAATAAGGTCTTGTATAAACGTTTTTAAATATTTGGCGCTTTGACCTTTATATGTATTAAATTATGCTAGAAAAAAATATACCGTAATCGTTTTAACAGGTCAGGTGGCGAGATTTTAAATGATAGATGTACCCCATGTTGCATCAGTTCCAGTTTACGTATAATCAAAATTATTAATCCAAAATTGGTTTGCTAATTCATACAATTGGACTGGAATCTGGTACACAATGGGATATCACTAACATGTGAAATGACACGACCCCTTTTTTTTAACATACTGCCGTTATCTGAGCCAAGGTTCATTTCGACTTAATGGGCATTGACAAATAAAGAACTAAATAAAAGAAATAATACTTTAAAAAAAAAAATTAAAGATGAATATTATTATATCTATCGTTACATTTTAATTTCGTCATTTCAGGAACTTTTAGGATTTCAAAATAACAAAAAAAAAAATTTAAAAAATAACACAAAAAAAAAAAAACAGTAAAAAATGGAAGACTAAAAATAAAAATAAATGCAATTGTATCAAATTGCAAAGGTTGTTTATAAAATCAGCACCAATTTATAGAATCACCATCCCGAACAAAGTGAAATAAGAGTTTCAATTAAATCCCATTGTAAAAAAAAAAAGAAAAAAGAGTAATATGAAAACTATTTTATAACAACATGACAGCATCAGACAACTAATGTTTTCTTTAAAGCAGAGAAGTAAAACAAGCCCAATAATGAAAAAAGAAATGGAAAAAATAAAACATTTCAAGTAAATTCCTGAACACTACAAATGAAGTTTTTTTTAGTAGGCACAAAAGTTTGGTACTTGCGTTATCTTGGCATTTAAATTTCACCAAAAAACAAAAACAATTTAAAAAATACTTATTGTACATGTAATGAATAGTTGCCTTCGAGTTGAACTGAATTAGAAAAAAAAATTCAGAATTTTTGATTTTTTTTTTTTTAAAAAAAAAATCATTTAACGTTTCACATTTAACTGTATTTACTTTGATTATAACATTTTTAAAAAATGGCACAAAAAATAAATTAAAAATAATTAAAAAAAAAAATTTTTTTCACCTTTTAAAATTAGAAAAGAAAATGCAAAACATGTTAAACAGAGCAAACATTTATAAATAAAAAAAAATTATAATTAATAAGATATAATCTGCAGCATTTTTTTTCTCTAATTATTTCTTCTAGTATACAATTATATAAACAAATCAACTTTGCATATTTTTTTTTTTTCACTGTATAAAAGTTTTTTTTTTTAACAAGAGCTGTGACATTTTTCCATGTTTTTCAGCGGTCTCAAATATGAGACATTTTACAACAGTGTTTAAGTTCTAGTTTTTTTTTCTTTCCCGTATTTTATACAAAGTTCACAAATATTACTTCCCCTATTATTTACAAACCCCAATTATGAACAAACATCATTTCGTTTTTATCACTCATGCGCTCGCACAATTAAGGCAATTTTCGTTCCAAAAGTGTTAACAACAAAGTACTCATCAGTAATTGTGCGAGTTGAATTCATTTTGTTTTTCTAGGCTGGCCTTCATTGTAGCATCGGGTGTTTTCCGTTTGAAAAAACCAAGCTATTAGAAAAATCATATAATTATGTATCAAAGAATTATAATAAAAAAAAAAAAAAAAAAAAAAAAATTAATTCGAATATTACCTTCCATAAGCAGAGAATAACGAGTAATAATAGAATTAATCCCACACAAGCAGCTAAGATATAAACCCAAATGGGAATCTTCGAAGCTTTTTGAGATTGTGGGATATCGGGTACCGCTTTAGTCGTAATCTATTCAATCCAAATTTATATTAAATTTCATTTCAATTAAATTTTTCGAAGAAAAATTAAACTTTCATACTTTAAACTGGTCATTGTGTGTTTCCTGTTTGATGTCTAAAATCGACTCAATCGTCATGGAACCTTGGGATACGATATTTACGTAATCAACTTCCGAAAAATCCTAAAAACATTCAATATAGCTATATACATAACACAGTATTTCCAAAACTTACACTGATAAAAGTACTACTCCACAATCGGCCTCTGATCTTAATGCTTGCTGAACTACTTTGCCCAGCTAAAAGATTACGAATTTGACAATGGAAAATTAAACACTTCGCTGAACCTTCACGACATTCCTATTTAAAAACAAATATTTTATTTTTGTCAAAAATGTTTTTTTTTTTTTAATTTGTAAAATTACCAGAGTGACGACATTGCTGCTTTCAGTCAGTGCTTCAGCTTGAGGATGTGTATCACGTTTGCTTCGTTGCCTTGATCCCCCACTTGAACTGAAGCTACTACTCGAACTCGAACTGCTTGAACTACTACTACTACTACCGCTAGATGAATGATAGCTTGTTGTTATTTTTGTACTTTTCTCTTCTTCAGTTATGACATGTCCAGTAGTTTTTGTGTGTGTAGTCTCCACCATTCCATGTTCGCCATGTCCTGTTCGTCCTTCTTTCGCAGGATCGACTGTAGGGCCGCGGCCTTCAGTTGAGTCGTCTGTCTCTGATGGGCTAACACGATCTAATGCCCAATTAAACTCTCCAAAAGTGATATTGTTAGTTGAAGCCTTGAGACCGAGAAAGTTAATATGTTCACTGTCCACATAGCATTCGCCGTTGGCACCACTGATCTAAAAATATCAAAGTCTAAATTAAAACAATTTTTTAAAAAAAAAAAAAAAAATAAGTTATTAATTACTTTCGGTTTTTCCATAAGATAAAAAATATATTTTCCATGTGCTCTTCCATCATCAATTTCAAACGGCCACGAAATATCAACCCTGACAGAACTCACAGAAGAAGGTCCATCATTGACAATCTGATTTAAAATGTAAATAATAAGTAATAAACGTTTCAAGCATTTTCTCGTTTAGTTGTATACCGAATACGAGTGCACAAACGGAGGTCCGACGTCATCTTCAGTCACCATTGCATGCGCACCGCGAACTTCGCCGCGGTATTGAACTTGTTCTGGAGTAACGTGTCTAAAAAAAAAATTCAATTTAATATTTAATTGATGTTCTATCGTAAAACATTAAAAGACTCGTTACCCTGTAAGACTGAGCTCTGCTTGACGAACAATTTGCAAATACGGTCGTTGTATTGCTTTTGCGAGCATTTCACTGGTTCTAAAAAAAAAAAGAAAAAGACAATAAGTTAGTTATTTAAATATTATTACTTGAATTAGTTAGTAACTTACGAATTAGCCGACACTTCAAACGCGAGGCCCAAATCAGTGTCTAACACAGCAGATGGGTCGAAATATAGCACGATTTTAGCACGACCCTAATGATAATAAAATAAATAATAAATTCAAAATTCAAAACATAATTCTCTTAATTCAACTTACAGTTTCTCTTGCAAACGGATTTCCTAAACTACAATTCATAACTTGCACATTATCTATCCTTATTGGTTCGGAGCACGCAAATGCTGACTGACTCTAAACATCAAAATCAATAATAAATAATTTGAAAAATTAAAAAAAAAAATTTTAAATTTTTAATACTGACTTCGACATTCTGTTTTTTGTAACTGAGACTTAACGGATATGTAACAAATACAAAAGCCTCGTAAGCCGGCTCTTTGAGACTCCTCGCAGTTATTGTTAAAGAAATCAACTCTGCTTCTCCCAAAACAAATGCAGGCCTAAAAAGCAAAAATGTTTTAAGTTTAAGTACCGGTAATCAATGTTAGAATAAATAAAATTACCCTTGGTCTAATGTTGCATCGAGCTGAATTAGACTTTGGCATATTTCGTCAATATCGCAATTTTTATGAAAAGTTGCCTTAAAATAAAAATAAAAAAATAAAAAAATTAAAAATTCGACGATACAAAACCAAATTCGCGAATACTTCGAATATTTTGACAGCGCCTGGTTGATTTAAAATAGGATAGCGATTAATCTGCGGTAAAATCCTGGCATTTGGTTGAAATAAAGGCTCATCTTGATCCAAGACGTAAGTTAATTTGAATTTAATGGGAGATAATCGATCACCAAAACTTTCCTACAAATAAATAATAAAAAAAAAAAAAAAAAAAAAAATACAACAATTAAACTCTATAACAATCCATAAAATTAAGTAAAACCATTACTGTCAAGTACGCAGTTTCTTTCGAACATTTCTGATGGTTTCTTATATTTGCGGGCAAAGTTATTTGATTGTGTATTCTATTTCGACCTGTATCAGGGTTTACCGCATTTTTAAAGAAAACTCGCAAAACGCGTTTACTATTATCGAAATTTTCTGCTACAATCGTGTAATTCATCGTTATTGATGGGTTGTTAATAGACTCGTTGAAAGATACTATGAAACAGGCATCGAATGTAAAACTGAAATATTGAACAAAACATTAATAAAAATAAAATTAAAAATAAAACACAAAATGGTTTTATTTCTACCAAGCGGTGCTCGCACGGGGATCTCTTGCACATCCTTTATCTTCTGGCCTAATATTTTGCAACTCGGAGCCCTCGACAGTTGAAACGATATGAATAATGGGCCTCGCTCGCAAAACCACAATTCTAGACGATTCGTATGCACCGACGACTAAATCTGGATAATGATTATTATCCAAATCCATGCCGCCGGATAACGAATAACCAAACGATTGCATGTAAACTGGTAAATCGTCCACCGTAATAATTTGTGCTGGAGTTTCTATTATGCCATCTTTACTCCCCAAAAAGATGTAAACGACGCCATTGCCTTCGTACGGCGCACCGACAGCGATATCTATTTAAATAAAAAAATAAATATAACTTAAAAAAAAAATTTAAAAAAATTAACCTTCATAACCATCCTTATTCAGATCACTGCAATTGGCTATGGCAAATCCGAATCGCGATTCCTCTTTACCCGTAATTCTCGTCGTGTAATTCGTATCATCATTGATACCCTTAAAAAAAAAAAAAAAACACACACAAATTATCACTAATTAATCCATACGAGTTGAATTAAGCGCGCAATTTACCACGTCTCTATTCATGTAAACATATATCGCACCGCCAGCATCTTTGCCATAATAAAAAGGAGCACCAACTATTAAATCCGGAAGTCTGCAGCAACAAGATAAACAAATTAAGTTTTCAAATCAAATTTCGCACACTGATTCAATTAGCATACCCATCACCGTTCAAATCGGCTGCCGCTAATTCGTAGCCGAACGAAGAAGCAAACAATTCACCCTGAAGAGTCGTTCGAACGGTAAGTGGACTGCCGGCCATTTGGTTCTTTTCTTTGGTGAAAAAACAACTTGACCCTTGTTAGCGGCGCGTGGAGCGCCGGCAACAAAGTACATTTGATTATCGAAAAACCTTCCTGTTGTGACAGACATCCCTGCAAAAATAATCATCATAATTAATTATAATAATAAATTCAAATTACCGTATATACTCGCGTATAAGTCGACCCCGACTTAAAACGGGTCAAAAACCATTGATCCGCGTATAAGTGGAATTGGAAGAAAAATAGCAGGATTTGGTCCAAAAATCCTCGACTTTATACGCGAGCATATACGGTATTCACAAATCACGTTCGTTCAACGTTCAGGCCACCCTATAGGTAGCCTATGGGGTGGCCTGCATGTTGAACGGACGTGATTTGTAAAATTCTAAAAAAAAAAAAAATTTTTGTTTCTTTGAACCGCGGATAAGTCGAATTTGGAAAAATAGGCCTAGATTTGGTCCAAAAATCCTCAACTTATATTTTGGTATTAGAAAAGAAAGAGAAAAAAATTAATTATACCCAAATAACTGTATTTATCAACGGGTGAAAATTGATCTAAGGGTCCGGTGTACCAAGCTTTATCCGCTCTCGGTGCCAAATTATTCGTATAGACCGTTCCTCGCCATGTGAAAACACCTGGCGTTCCCAAAATAACGTCCCTGTCCTGTTGCGGGAAAAAAGAATTTCATTAATGAGGTTTACGAATTTGAAATTGGGGTGGAATGGAAACTCACAGCTGATATGGCGAGACTTGTGCCCACTTGGCAATACCCGTATGTCTCATGAGCTCGAGTTTTATCTTTATTTTCACAAGGATCAAACACGTTATCCTGATCCAAATGTTGCGTTAGAGCGTAACAGATTCCTAAACCCCATCGATAATATTGCGATTGTTTTACGTATCGATGTGCGCATGCCTAGAATTAATTTTTTTTTTTTTAAAATTAAAAATTTCAAATAAATTTATTCAAATATTCAAATATTACCACAACTTGACCTCCAATTCCCTCGCTTTTTACACTAACACCGAGCCATTGATCATCTTTTAGTTCATCGCTAGCAACAGCTAAAATAAAATTAAAAAAAAAAAAATAAAATAAATAAAATAAATAAAAAAAATATGAATAATTAATTATAAGATTAAAATATTCAAAATCAAATAGAACTCACGATCAAGATCATCTATGTTAAGTTTCTGGCAATCATTTTGATTCGATGTCAATGGACAATCATAAATTGCACCTGAATGATTTGTACCTGGTTGTCCACTTTGGGCTTTTGGGGCTCCAACTAAAACTCTAAAAAAAAAAAAAATAAAAAAAAAAAAATAAAAAAAAAATTAAAAAATTAAAAAAATAAAAAAAATAATAAATTCCATGGAAAATAGAACACTACTATATTTGGAAAACTTGAAAATCTAAATCGCCATTAAATATAAACAAACATTTAATTTCATTTTTCAATAAAATTCTACAAACATCACAACTAATCCCAGCCAGGAATGCCATCAATCAACTGTATCATCGACATTTGATATTTATTTAACAGTCAACAGATGAAACATTGAGAAAAATCGTTATAAAGCAAATAACATCCAACTAGTATCTTTTGACAGAAAATAACTTTGGCAACATCTACACGGCGCTCCTATAAATAGCGATCAGATCAGACTCACTAGTCTCGCAAGCACATTCTGGCCCCGCAGCAGTAAGTAACGAATGGGATACACCTAATGGGAATTTTAGGAGTAATGACTGCTCGCCCCAACAGCCCAAATGACCGCTAGTTGATTGGCAGGGCTCCCCCAGTTTCCGTCTGCCGTCAATTCGTCATCTGCTCCCAAATTATGGCGCGCTTTCTATGAGCCGCCACATCCATTCTTAGTAAATCAATTTCGATTTTCTATCATCTTGCGTTATATTATTATTATTATATATATATATAGAAACTACCCCAGATAACACGCGAATGTTGCTGGAATGTTCCGAATGTTACCTGAATGTTGGCAATCTTTACGTTGATAATGTGAGATGAATGTTGACATTTTACAATGTCAGTATCAAGTTTGATGTCATTGCTGCAGCAGTGTTGTGTCAATGTTGTAATAAACATTGATCAACAATCAACTTAGATTTCTGTCAATGTCACTTCTTTCAACGTTGTGGCAATGTTGCCAATAAAACAGCGCAGCAATGTTAGAAGAAGTGTCATTTGGAACAATGATGCAACATTCAAAGAAACAGTGCAGCAACATTGCAAATGTTATTTCCAAACATTACAGCAACGTTGCAGGTGTTTCCTGGGAATCGGCTTCGATTGGTTAACGTTTTGGTCTTACTATTGTATCATTTAATTTTTATGGTAAAAAAATTCAACTTTTTAACAATAGGAGTCAGTCATGTAAAAAATATAAAATTTTAATGAATTACCGTTTTTATCAATTTTTTTACACAGATATTGAGTGAAATGACAGAAATATCAATTATTTCCTCTTCCTGAATTGATAAAAAGGGAAATACTTCATTTTTTTTATTTTTTTTTTTTGATGGAATTGACTCGACTTTTTCTTTTCTCCATGTACCGAGAGAAAGTTCGAATTTTTTATTACCCGAAACTTTATTAATATTAACTAACATCACGATCATCACTATACTTATCATTCTTTGGATATGTGCCAATTTCGTGTTAGTACACGATGACATCTCGTGAGTGAAATCGGAAGTTTAAACTCTCAAGATATTCTTATTTACAGAAACACGAAAAATCACGACTTATTATGTGAACTTTTAACTTTAAACTTTCACCTTTTCGCATTTCCTGTGGAATTTTTTTTTTAATTTGATCATTCCTTTTACACCCACGCGACATTTTATTTATATTACGTCACTTTTCTCGCGATGAAACATCAGGAAACCACACACACATTAATCAGAAAAATAAAATTGAGAAATCCAATCTTTTTGAAATTGATCATCGAATTTAAAAAAAAAAAAAAAAAAAAAAAAAAAAAAAAAATACTTTACACCTTTCTTTTATTTGACCGCAACACAATTTATAATGTGTCATTTTTCCGTTATTTTTTAACTTCCCACAAAAAAAAAATCCGTTATAAACTCAAATAAATCATCCAAGTTCCAACGAATTAAAAACTTACAGAAAATTAAATTTAAAAAAAAATAAATAAATAAATAAACCTTTATAAATGACTGAATTACATTAAAACATGAGATTAAATTACAGTCCATGTCAAGGAAATTTTTTTTTCTTTTTTCCCATTTCTACATTTCCTATTTTTTTTTTTTTTTTTTTTTTTTTTTTTTTTTTTTTTTCTTCTCGAAAAATCTGCCACTTGTAATTAAATTACACCGCCATTTCTATGTAATCTGACAACCGTCCTTCGTCCGATTAAGCATTACACAAATTCTCTTTAAAATATTTAAGCTAAAATTATATCTAACCCTTAAAACAAGCTGCAAATTTTTCATGAGCTCGCTATAGAAAAGGCTGAAAGAGGCTTAAACAGATGCCATGTCATCATCAGACCACGAAACAAAGTAATTCCCAAAACTACTGGATGCCAACCTATATGAATGTAAGCTTTAGCACGCCCCAATTTACAATTGCAACCACAGAAAAAGAAAAAAAAAAAAAACCAAAAACGTTATATACAAATATTTCTTCAACAGCTGCACATACAAAATGGCAATAATTTGCAGCAGCACATTTTCTATATGATACTCGAACTGATAAGAAAAATAAAAAAAAAAATAAAAAAAATTCACATCTTTCTATCTCAATGTACACATTACCTCGTTTGCTTTGTCAATATCCATCCTCTATAACTTGTTTACTCCACCATTATGCTATAACATTCCCATGCCATCATAAAGCGGTCTCTTTGAGCACATTAAATCTTTCAAGTTTTTCTTACTTGTTAAACATATTTCCTATAAGTTTGCTTAAGTTAAGTATAGGGAATAAATATTTACTTAACGTTGAATTTTAAAATTAGATTGAGTTTTTTATTTATATAATAATCGGTTAATTTGATGGAAAACTTTAGTAAATCGATAATATATGAATGCACGGGAAATGACTGGTGAGTCTGCCGCATATGATGCGTTTTGGTCGGCATGAGTTAATGCGATTTCTCGATTAGGTCAAAATTCTCGGAAAAATGAATATTTAATATTTTTTTTGGGACCTATCTGAACACAATTTCTAGATTTATATATATAACCGAGATAAAGTATTTTTTGTAAAAAATAAAATAAAAAAAATTTATGAGACATGAAATTTTTTTTAAAAAAAAAAAAATTTAGGGATTTTAGGACTTTTCAATATATATTCCATTCACGAAGGGGATTTAGTTCTATCTTGAGAGACCAAGAGAAGTTCCTCAAGGGTGAAGTTTAGGCTCGGCGAACCTGATAGAAGAAAACTACCCTTCAATTTATCATCGCCGCTATGACACACGAGCTGCCCCCAACAAACTGCTTACGCTACTTCTTATAGAAAAGAAAAAAAAGAAGACAAGTTCCAAGAAGAAAAAGTCAACCTCTGCCATTCTGTCTAAACCAATCTGGTTGAGTGCACCCAAACCTACTACTTAGTGCAAGTGACGAAATAAAAATTCAACAAGGCGAGCGAGTAATGCTAATTTGGTCGACTGCATCCGACACCTTCAATGAAATTTCTACAAACTTCAAACATGTATTATTATTCTGATTTATTTTTAATTTTCAACCGAAAAAAAAAGTATTTCGTCACGGCACCGATTTAAACTCTATCTAACAATTCGTGCACGAAACTCCCATTGGTTAATGGCCTAAGCATTGTACTGAAAGTATATATTGCGGTATCTTATTTTAATCCTCTAGTTGAGCCGAGTCGAAAAATCATTGTTTTGTAGTCCAAAAATGTGCGTGCCATTGTTAACGAACGAAAATGCTTGTAAAATATTTAAAAAAAATTTTATTTACATTTGGGTTTTTGTATTGTTGCGCACATTTTTTGGCTACGAAACAATGGTTTTTTGACTCAGCTCGACTAGGGGATTAAAATAAGATACCGCAATATATACTTTCAGTAAAATGCAAAAAAGTTCACTTCTCAGTTTTGTAGAACAGGAAACTTCCAAGCCCAGCCTCCTCGTGGCCTCTCCTGGGTACTCGACTGTAGCACTTTGTTTTTCCGCTGCAGTAGTGCTAATGGGTCCTCTGGTTATCTGTCTCTTCTCCTTTTTTGCTATTCTTTCTCTTTCTGTGGGTTTTGTATTTGTGTTTTTGACCAATTCTTTGATGATGTAAGACTGCATTCCATTCTGCAATGGAATGTACGAATGAAGTGTTTATCAATGGTCAAATATGTTTGCGTCAGATTTAATATAGATTAGATTTAGACGTGTATGGTCTAAGTTGTCGCTTGCGTCTATAAACTCTCTGCTTTCCGCATGAATTGTTGGATAAAGTTTAGACCTAGTTTATAGCGCCGATTAACGTTTAGAAGTCATTACGATGTCGTCTGAAGCAAGAAACAGCAAGAAATGACCGTAAACGTAAAACAATAATTAATTCTTTGCAAATTATCAATTACTGCAGTAGTTTCCTTGTGGAAAATCGATTTTTGAAAAACATCCGAGTCAGAAATTAGCCGCCATTTGTAAACGTCATAAAAATGTAAAATGGCTTCCACTGCTGATATTTTTTCTAGCAGGATATGGCATCGTCCTGTAATAAGAACTATTTTTTACGATCGAACATAAACCTCAGAAGAAAAAGATGAATTCTGATAAAGACAACGGAAAATCCTCACGATTTAATATTAATAAATACTTTTATCTGCAATTAAGAATGCTAATTCCGCCAAACTATCGACTTATACAAACATAAAAAAAACAAGTGAAACAAGGATTTACATCTGTGCGTGGTAAAAGAAAAAGTTCTAAGTTGGCGAGTGAGCCAAGTAATTATGAATAAAACGCTGGGGGAAATTAATTTCTCTGCATAAGTGTCAGAGAAACGGGTTATACTTACTCAGGGCATGATGCGAAGTCAAGGAATAAATGAAGGAACTCTCGGAACAGCACAAACAAGGCGAAATAAGCGGAGTCTCACAAATCAGCTAAAGTACCTGGTCCCACCACTCGGGCTAGTAGTGGTGAGCATGAAGGGACCTTTTCCACTCATTAATTCAGTCCACTAATTAATTCCGGCCCTTTTTCTGACACATTGGTCGTATAAAAACCCTTTTGTCTCGCATCTGCGCCGCTTTTCCGAGTAAAACGCTTTAAAAAAAACAACAAATCCTTGGTTAAATTTATGCGTCGACAATCTTTTAGTGGACCGCATCTCATCCCTTGAATTATCATCCTACTTAACAGCTTTTCTCGGAAAATCAATTTATTAAATAAGCTACATTTTATTCTTGCATTAACATACGGATGCTAATTTTTTATTTTTTATTTATTTATTCGAAAGTGTGTAAAGTATCGATTAGCAATCAAATTTAGTGATGGTATATATGCCTTAATGTTTTTTTTTTGATTATTAATAAAGGAATTCCATAAAATTGCATAATTCAGTGCTTGTTTCTATTCTATCGATTTATGACTGGTGTCCCATCTCTTTGCTTAGCATGCAAATATTTCTCGTAAATTCGACCATATTGGCCGACCAACGAATGGAGGACCAAAAGCCAATTCTTGAACATTCAATTTAAGCCAATTTTAAGTAAATTTTTCCGTTTTCTATCAAAAATTGAAAAGTTGCGTTGGAAAAACGCGTAAAGCTGGGTTCTCACTTGCGATTTTTCCGCTTTATCGCGCGAATTCCGCGCGGAAAACTAACGTCAAAATTGCGCTATTTTTAAAATTGAAAATTTTTCTAACTTTTTCTGTGTTTTTTCTGCATGAGGGAATAAGAAAAATTTTCAATTTTAAAAATAGCGCAATTTTGAGCAAAATAAGTTTTAAAAAACCGCAAAACGCAATAAAATCGCGCGATTTTACCGCAAGTGAGAATCCAGCATAACCGTATAGAGTGAGAGGGTTCCAGGTCATAACTTCGCCCGCTAAACCTCGCCGACAAAAACCTAGGCGAAAATAACCTCGCCAACAATAACCTCGCCCGACTTAAACCTAGCCGACAAAAACCTCGCCAACATAAACCTCGCTTGACAAAAACCTCGCCTGACTTAAACCTAGACATCAAAAACCTCGACTTAAAAACCTAGCTCCACATAACCTCGCCTCACTTAATCTCGCCAGATTAAAAAATTTTCAAATTTAAAGAAAAATTTTCAAATTTACGAATTTACAAATTTAAATAAAATTTAAAAATTTAAAGAAAAATTTTCAACTTTACAAATTTACAAATTTAAATAAAAAATTTAAAGAAAAATTAAAAAATTAAAAATTTACAAATTGTAAATAAAATTATTTGCACCAATGCAATCATTAAAATATTATTTTATTATTATTGACAATCATTTTACTTGAAAATCCAAGTTATGTGCCATTTTTTGAAGATAATCATTATACAACATTTCACCTTAACTCCCTACAATATTTTAATACGTGTCGCGCAGTATCACTAAAAATAATATTAATAAATATTGGTTAGTTGCATTGGCGAAAATAATTGTAGTTTGTAAATTTGTAACTTTATAAATTTAAAAAAATAAACAAAAAATTTGAAAATTTAAAAAATTAAACAGAAAAATTTGAAAATAAAAAAAAATCTTCATTCAAATTTTTTTTTTAATTTTTTAATTTTTTAAGTGGGGCGAGGTTTATGTCCTGGCGAGGTTTTTGATGTCTAGGTTTAAGTCGGGCGAGGTTTTTGTCAAGCGAGGTTTATGTTGGCGAGGTTTTTGTCGGCTAGGTTTAAGTCGGGTGAGGTTATTGTTGGCGAGGTTATTCCGCCTAGGTTTTTGTCGGCGAGGTTAAAACCGGCGAGGTTTTGACCTGATACCAGTGAGAGAGCCCCTGATCGAGTATGGCCCTGAATCGTGTCTCGGACAACGATGGAATCTGGGCACGCAATGCTCTGGTTTATATTTCAGGCTGTATTGGTTATAAATAAAAGGGTTATCATATTATCGTGAAATTCAATTTTATTTTCAATAGAAATTCAATCAAACATGAAGTAATTAAATATCGTGCATTAATTAATACATATCAATCTTTATCTGTCCCTAGAGTGTCTAATCTACATCAATTGTATATCCTAATCAAAAAGACTAAAAAAAGTAAAAAAGTAAAAAAAGTAAAAAAAGTAAAAAAGTAAAAAAAGTAAAAAAGTAAAAAAGTAAAAAAGTAAAAAAGTAAAAAAAGTAAATGCTTTTAATTCAAGTAAAAACTACTAGCATGAAGTAAATACTACTTTGCTTCAAAGAAGAAAAAAAATTCTTTTCCATCCATCCCACTATCAAACGTCCTGTTGCATTCATTTCCCCCACCTCTCACATTCCCATTCAGTCAGTAAAAAAATTTAAAAAAACTCGACCACATTGCATTTCAAATCAATCAATTCGATGCATTAACACACCCCATATTCCATCACCATGTCCAGCTTTCATCCCTCATTACTAAACCAAATAAGCCAGCGACTGAGCAGTGGACATTGCACTTTCACCCCACTTCCACCCTCTATACACGCGGACAGCTGCCTATTCTCCCCTCCCTCTCTCTCTACATCTCTTAAGGCCAATATAGAACTAGATGATCACCCTCGTGCGGGGGAGTAGCCACTACTCGCCATCGCACAATGGTACAGTAATGATTCATTCAACCGTGCTCTATTCATTCCAATACATTCTCCCATTAACAGTAAGAGAACAGAGAGGAGGGGATGAAAATCCTTTATTATTGCATATATAGAAGTGAACTGGTGAGTTGCTATCTTTAAATGGCACCGCCAGATACAATGGCAAAGCAGCTGTAATGATAACGAGGGTCTTGAAGCTAATTCAGTCGAGATAGGAGAAAAATAAGAGTTCAGAGTGCAGTCTGCAGTGTCTCAGTTCGAGTTCTTTTTTTTTTTTATTTTTTTTTTTTTTTATTTATTAGTTTGTTTCATTCATGAGCCGAGGCTGCGTCTGCATCAACAATTCATACTATGGTATAACAGTCGTGGACCCATTACTTGGAATGTCAGTTTCCTCATCTGAATAATTGTGGGTTTAAAGGTGTGGGTGTGTGTGAATTCATTTCCTTCGAAGTAAATCATAACGTGATTAAATCACTTCCTCTTATACAACTTTTTTTTTTAGGAGGAATAAACAATGTGATGGTTGAAATTAATAATAACTTCCGCTTTTGGATTTTTTTTTTATTTTTATTTTTTATTAAAATTATTATTATTATTATTATTATTATTATTATTATTATTATTAGTAATATCCCACACAAAAAGAAAAGGTCTAAACAACATTCAGAAAAAACATTAGAAATGTTGATTCAATATTAGAATTTCATTTTTTATCAACATTTTTTTCAACATTCAAACATAACAAGATGTTAATTTAACATTAAACGAATGTTTAATTTTCCCATAAAAAAAGCCGATGTTGAATCAACATTTTTGAATGTTGTGTTTATAGACAACATCCGTTAGATGTTAAATCAACATTCTGAAACAACAATCAAACAGTGGAATTATCAGTTGTTCAACATCTGATGTTGAAAAAATGTTAATAAAAAATGATATTCTAATATTGAATCAACATTTCTGATATTTATAAAAAATATTTTCTGAATGTTGTTTCGACTTCTTCTTGTTTCGTGGAATATATATATGGATGTTGCATCTGTCTAGGAGGCAATTTAACCCCCCACAAACCCGAAAAGAGCAATCTAAATAAGAATAAATAGCGTCCATTTTTGCTTTCCTATCTTTTCTCCCCCTCCTAAATGACATGACTGATCAAATCGCTTTGAACATGCAGATAAAACTGTCCAAAGTTCCATTAGACCATTGACCACAAAGATGAATGACGATAGTCATCACTTATGGCTCATCCGACTCCTAAATTGACATACTTCCGGTCTTATTAGTGTTTTTTATTATATATATATATATATATTTTTTTTTTTGCTTTGTTAATTTTATAACATCTGGTAATTGGGAAAAAATTACATGTGACATCTGGTCATGCACTGATGGGGGGTCCTTTCTGCGTTTAAACGACGTCAATATTAATTTGAATTTCTCTACTCTCTCTCTTTCTCTCTCTCTCTCTTATGTGGTGTCATTTTCCACTTGGAGTCGTAAAAGTTCACAATGGTTTTGAATAAAGCAAATTTAATTTCTAATATGATAATAATACAGAAAACAATTCACCTTTCATAAAATTTTATTAGCTCATATTGCGACCATCAAAAATTATTCAAATTACATTGAAGTACATTATACTGCCAACTAAAACGAAATATATAAAATGAATTTTTTTTTGGTTGCAAACATATCATTGCTGTTTGCAACAACTAGACATCCACTTGAATGTGATATGGAAGTGGGGAAAAAAAAACCCACAAAATGCTCGCAATTTTATCAGCATTTCTGTGGGTTCATTGATAAACTTTTACTCCCACACAAAGAAAGGAAGAAGTAAAAAGAAGTCAAAAACAACTATTTTCAAAGAAAGCCCCTCATGATGATCCATCAAGAGAGAGTGAGAATAATAGGCTTATCTTTCTCAAGCACTAATGGTTAGTTCACATTGAACGTAACGTAACTTAGGAAAATTGAATGTAACTTAGGAAAATTGAACGTAACTTAGGAAAATTGAACGTAACTTAGGAAAATTTAACTTAACTTAGGAAAATTTAACGTAACTTAGGAAAATTTAACGTAACTTAGGAAAATTTAACATAACTTAAGAAAATTTAACGTAACTTAGGAAAATTTAACGTAACTTAGGAAAATTGAACGTAACTTAGGAAAATTTAACTTAACTTAGGAAAATTTAACGTAACTTAGGAAAATTTAACGTAACTTAGGAAAATTTAACGTAACTTAAGAAAATTTAACGTAACTTAGGAAAATTTAACGTAACTTAGGAAAATTTAACGTAACTTAAGAAAAGTAACACATGGTTTTGTTCACACTATTTGTAACAGTAAATGTAAACCGACCAATCACGTAATTTCTCATTTCATCTCGTTTTTCATGAGAGAAGCAGCTTTCTTCTAACTGGTTGCCGTAATTTCTTAAGTTACGTTGCTTCCTACTTCAAAATTGATTTTGAAGTAAGAACTTAAGCTTACGTCTGTAATTTTAAACCCATAATGCATTGCGCAGCTATCTAGCGTTACGTTACAAAGTGGTGTGAACACCAATGTAAACTAACCATTATTGAAACAGGAAGTGACGTAAATCCCGAAGATACATCTCTCGTCTACTTCGGATTTCGATAATAACAATTTCGTACATTGAGGTCAGATTAAAGACATGTATGGCCTAAGTTGCAGCTTGCATCTATAAACTTAATTCTTTCTTTTTTTCATACAGTTGAGTAGTGATTATTTTGACTTTTAGTAACTTATAGCCCATCCATAAATAAACATGAGCAATGCCAGGCATTTGATTACACACCACATTGATTTGAGTCACAAACTCACAATCACCAGCGAATAGAAGCCGAAAATAGGCAGGGCGGTCTCGACTGTGGTAACAGTCAAGATCAAACATAATCAATGAGAATCAGGGCAATGTTGAACCGGTGCGGGGGGGAGGTGTATAATTAGACCAGCGTTCCTGTATCAATTAAGTAAGGTAATCATGGAAGCAGACTTCACTTCCTCGCTCTTGACACAAATGGGGGAGTGAAGGGGGAGTTGAATGATCGCCATTACTCACACGACTGTCACATGACACTAGGATGAACAAATAAATCAAGAGTCTGCCTTGTTGCGTTCTCTAATTAAGCGACATTTTTCACACGTGTCGCCAACAAAAACAAAAAAATAAAATAAAATCAGTGCAGTATACTGTCTTTTCAAAAACTCGTTTACCAAGTCATCAATGATGGATAATTACTCATTCACACGCCTGACAAGCTGCAAAGAACACTGTTCGTTACCTTTTATTAATACCCCGATGAGCAGCCAATCATAGGTGCGAGCAAATGAGTCATATTCTTCAAGTTTTTTATTTTTTTTGAAATTTTTTTTTTTACAGATTGTAAGCAATATGTTTGTGCAACATAAGATGAATGTGGAGAACATTTTATTAGCACTTTTCTAATGTTATGGCTTCGAATCTTTTTGTGTAGCAATAAAACGTTACAATTTCCCTCTAATGTTTTTCATTCAACATAAATTAAACTCGTTTGACAATGGAATATAAAAGAGTCGTTCATTTTCGTATTACTCCTGGATCGTGTCATCTTATGATAGTTTTTCAAATTACCATTTGAAAATTCGTATTCAATTGGAAATAAAAATTGGCAAATGAAGCGAAAATGTGCTTCGACTTTGAATGAAATTAGAATAAAAATTCAAAAAAAATTACCATACAAATATGGAAATATGAGTTCCCATATAAATGACATCGCAATAGCCTTATGGCTGCGGAGAATCTATCTGGTACTTCCTTATGCTCTTCGTATAAGATCTTTACCATCCCACACTGCCCATGATGCTGTTTTTGAGCCCGAGTTTAAGCAAATCTATGCAATTAGGCATAAATCTCCAATAGTCGAAGTTTATGTAAAGCCTTTGATAAAATATAAAAATTTCAACAAAAAAAAATATTGAAGAATTTAAAAAAAAAAAAATTTTTTTACAAGGAACCAAAGAGCAGATATCCATTGGTTAACTTCAGCACCTCACCTGACTTACTTTTTGAGCAAAGAATTTAAATTTGCAATCCATTGGACTGAATTGCTCTCTCTACTCTACTTGTGCCAATGACTTTATCAGTGGGACAAAGGCAAAACCTTTGGCTTTTAGCCAGCAACTTAAGAGTTGTTCCTTTGTTGTCACTACTTATTGGTTTCTGCTTGGCATCATCCTGATAGCCCTCTAAGCTATTGGCATGGAAGGACTTAAGAACTATATGTGCTGGATGTCCACTCTGACCAACTTGGCCGGATCAACCAAGCTTTGCACCGCGTGATTTCTTGCTCCTCGCACTATTTTTTTTTTCCTTTTCCTTTTCTTTTTCATCTTTATTTTATTTATTTTTTTTACATTTAACCTCAACCATTTAACGCCAAATGGACACAAACCCGAAAATAAAAAGTAAGAGTTAATTTCACGCTTCTTAAATCGCGTTCTTGTGTTCTTTGTTGGTGGCAAAGTTTGGCCAAACTCGCGTCAAACTTTCACCTTCATTTTAATACGATTAAAATTGAAATTTTACGTGAAAGTGACAAGATGACAAACGGGTGACATTTGGGTAATAAACAAAAAATTTACTTATTCCAATGATAAAATAAAATATTTGTGTACAATTGAATGCGTTTTAAGTCATCATCTCGGGGGCGATAATGCGACGCATTTCCTTCGCGCGCACCAACAACTCGTTCAGGAGATGACATGGAACATTGAAAACTGGCATCTTGCCAACTGGAGAAATGTCAGTACCGTTTCCGTGTATCTGACGTAGAAAATGCCAATCTAAAACACCTAAACCGTTCCTGGTTGCACGAAACCAACTTTTCATTTTGTGTTGCACAAATTTTAACTATCTAAACATAATGGAATTTTGCATTTTAGTTTATGGTTATGACAAGATGGTATTTGATGCCGTCAGAGCTGACATTCAGAATGAGATTTGCAAGACAGAAAATTATGAGTTCAAATTTCCAAGTGTAGAAATTAATAGTAATTTGCATCACTTTTAGTGATTTTTAGTGATTTGCACTCACTTGCTGTGTTTTATTGTTTTTTTTTTAGTATTTTCCATTGACTTTAGTGATTTATTGTTGATTTCTGGTGCTTTCCATTGACTTAAGTGATTTATTGTTGATTTCTGGTGCTTTCTATCGACTTTTAGTGATTTATTGTTGATTTCTAGTAATTTCCATTGACTTTTAGTGATTTCTAGTAATTTCTATTGACTTTTAGTGATTTCTGGTAATTTCCATTGACTTTTAGTGATTTCTGGTGCTTTTCATTGACTTTTAGTGATTTCTGGTGCTTTTAGTGATTTATTATTGATTTCTAGCACTTTTCATTAACTTTTAGTGTTTTTGTAAATTATTTAGTAATTTCCATTGACTTTCAACAATTTATTGCTGATTCCTCGTGATTTCAGTACTTTGCATGCACGGATTTTGCAAATTCAGCCATCAGGATCTATGAATAATTTTTAAGAAATGTTATCCCCTCAGTAATCACTGTTTCAATTAGCCACCAGTGTAAATTGCCACTAGAATCCTTTAAAACAACAAACCCGAGTCATCCAAATAATGAAGTCACACAAGATTCCACATTTCCCCACTCTCATTACCAAATAAAATCGTTTAGCAACTTTTTTCAACAAAATAAACTGTAATTTGATGATTCATAAAATATTTATTTTTCCTCGCCAAAAGAAAAATATTCCTCATTTCTCACAACTCACAAATGACTGTCACTTAGAGAGTAGAAGGCAAATAAAAAAAAAAATTCTCCATATAAGAAATTACTTTTCTCATTCCCTCCTTTTCCACATCCCTATTTGCACTCTCTTTCTCTCCAGCAAATTACGAGAACAAAGTGAGAAACACAATCCCAAGACAGGCCTATCATTAGTGATATGACGTACATGTCCACTAAACAGCAGATCTCGCATTACAATTTCTATTTCTCATAGAAAAATAAATAAATAAATAATAAATTATAAATTAATATAAAAAAAAATAAAAAAAATAAAAAATGAAAATAAAAATAAAGTTGAGAAGAATAATGAACTTCCCATCTTTTTTCAATGAGCCGTAAGAAGCACTGTTCAGCTATCGTTGGGTGTGTAGACATATGCGCACGAAGGAGTTGATTTGTGGAGCCATTTGCATTCCGAGGTGCAGCCTCTATTCCTCAAATGGGTGATTTTTTCCACAAAATTAATCACTTGAACCACGCGAATTTCCAGAGCACACTACAGATCTACGTAGGAAAGTGAACTGATGCCAAGTTAAGTTTGAAAAATAAACAAAACAAAACAATGCCATCTTGACTAACAGTGCGTGAGTTTCATTTCATTAAGAACATCGAGCACAAGAATGAAAATGTATAACGACCTGTTATTTGCGGTTCAAGACGCTGATTGGCCGAGATAAATCTAATGAGGATGAATTTGGATTCTAGTAAAATTCACCTCCGAGCGAAAGGTAAATCGAATTGAGCGCCATGTTGATTCTGACTTGCGCTTTTCAGATTTCTAAGATTTTGGAATTTGGTGCGTTGTGACTGGAATTTGCGAGTGCGTTAGTGGTTTGCGGTGTGAATGAATTGTGTATTTATTCTGATCTCGAAATAAGACAAGCAATTAGTAGGTCTCGACTTTTTGCACAGTTCTGCAGACGTGCACATAAGGTGATTTCCCTGATCTCATTAGAGAGGTTTGGAGGAGACCAACCGAAGTGGATTAAAGCTAGCAAAAGATAATTGTTCTGAAATTGATTCTTGTTGAAGCCCAAACTCGAGAAAGAGAGAGAGAGAGAGAGAGCTCTTTTTGAAAATTGCCTTTTCTTTCTCTTCCAAAAACCACAAAACAATTTATTATTTTTAAAATTTAAAATCCAACAATGGTTCCATAAAAAAAAAATGAAAATCCAATCATATTGTAAAATCTCACGATTTAAATAAATAAACGCATTGTGTGTTTTGCGTAATTTTTTTAATTGAATCTTCTTCTAGATCCTCCGTTCCTACGAACATACAAGAAGAAAACCAAACACGAACCGTGGAATTTACACGGGCCCTTCTAGTTAATAACTACATTGTCAAGTGTATATTTTTTCCAGTTCTTTTACTTATTTCTATTTTTGGGTTTTTCTCACCTCTATGTGTTCCCTTTTACCTCCAATTATTTTCCCATCTTGTGGTCAATGACTTACCCACGAGACCACACTTCTGACCCACAGATCCCTCACTCTTCATCTTAACCTTCATGTATGAATGTAGTCACAGTATCAGTCTAGTAAAGTAGTTTTCATTTTTATCAAATCGAGTCAAATCATTTTACACGGAGCCGTTTGAAGCAGTTATTCATTTCAACATTACTATTTGAAACATATAATTAGCTATGTATGTATGTTTGTTTGTGCGTAACGCTGTTCGAGGGCGCCACATACAATGCGCAGCAACACTGTTATTGCAATAACTCGATCATTGCAATGTGTGGTGTGGTAGTGTTGTTACAATGGGGTTTGGCTGTTAGCAGGCAACAACAGCACAGTGACATGACAAAAAACAATGATCTAAACCTCATTGTACGATGCTGACACGGGATGGTTCAAAAGGGCAATCGAAAAAGAACCGCTGTCATTTTTGACAGGTTACTGGTAGTTGCATTATTTTATTACTATACAGTATCTTAAAACATCTATTTTTAATGCATATCCTAATTAAGATTTAAAATTTTAAAACCAGTTGATTTTGAAAGAAGAAGAAGAAGAAAGTTCTAATATGATTGGAGAAAAAAGCACATCATTGGAAAAAGAAATAGATAACAATCTAAATTTAGGATACATCTCAACTAGAAGGAAAAATATGAGATGCATTCTAGAATGATGTAAAAACGTTTTTGGTATTGTTGTGTTTAGAGGAACGTTTTTGAGATGTTTCACCCAACAATGAGTGGAGTGTATAAAGGATGAAATGTAGAATTATCGTCATAAACCACTGAAGAAGACTGGTGAACAGTCGAAAGGCCTATGGTAGATAGAATAATGAAAGATTAAACTAGAAGTATATCCATAATGTCATTACGCTACAATTTTAAATACTATACAGTATATAAAAGGCCAGAGTTGACTGCAATGAGGTGCAGGCTGCATTGTTGTTTTGTGCGCTTCTGCGTTCCTCATTGTATATAACAAAAGGCCAGAGTATAGTGTATTGTTAGGTTTTCAGGGACCGCTGATCGGCATAACAAAACAAACTTCCCCTGTCATGTGACGGTCTTCTCCACTACTTTGGAAAATAAATTCGTTTTACATAACCCAACTTGAAAAAAATTCAATTTCTAAGATTTAATGCCGACTAAACAGGAAATCCTCAAATTATATGAGTAATTTTCAGTATAGGTACCAACAACACTGATCTTAATTTGCACCTGTCAGAATCCTGCATCCTGCATCCTGCATCCTGCATCCTGCATCTTGCATCTTTATTCCAGATGCGACTTGCAGTGGAATGTTTGGTCAAGTTCTAATGCACTATCAGTAGTTGAAAGTCTAGAAAAACTAGGAAATCTGAAAATCGCAGCTTTCCAATTGGCTAACCACACAACACCATGAAGCAATTAACGTCCCAAAAATAATCAATGTACACAACCATTATTTCTTCTTTATAAAGTACTTTTTTGTTGAAGCTTGGAAGAAGAGGAAGAAAAAATAGTTTTGGCATGTTTGTGTATGGGTGTAGTTGAAGCTTTCATTTCTGTTTCCCCTCATGCAGAAACTCTACGGCACCAAACACCAGAAGGTGGTACCATATGCATATTCTCAGTGAACCATGACACCTTTGGTAAGCGACATCTGCTCGTTTTCAGACTATACGCCCACCTCGCTCCACCGTTTCGTATGATTTATCGCGTTACAACCCTTTCCCGTGTCACCTGCATGAACCTCCAGCAAAAAAGCGTGTTCCAAATGGCTTAGTAAATTAAGTCGCGTCTCAAATATGAATAAGAAGAAACTATTGTACACCTCCGGCAAAAATATAAAAAAAATAAAAAATAAAAAAAATAAAAAAATAAAAAAAATAAAAAAATAAAAAAATAAAAAAAATAAAAAAATAAAAAAATAAAAAAATAAAAAAATTCACTGGTGGGGAGCAGGAGAAAATAAATTTACAAAACTGATGTATATCTCTTCCGGAAAAGAGGATTCCGAGTGAATCTTCAATCATGCACATTTCACATGTCATGTAGAAAAAAAAGAAAAAAAGACAAGATTTTCTAAAAATACACGTAACGTATCCGAAATCCAGACAGAAAATAATGTTCGTCAAGTATTTTTTTATTTCCTTCTTTCTTACTCCGTAATTTACTCAATTGATACCATATGTGAAAGGTACATCGCTCACTCAGGATAGCTGCAGAGCTACACATTGGCGCAGCGAAATCATTTTATTCACAGCACGTGCCACTCTTACCAAGTGCAGGAATTGATTTCTTATAACCCTAGAGTAGTCACTCGTGGCGAAAGAAGACCATAAGTGGATACTCTTGGCTATTGCATTGACTTTCTACCCTCCAGTTTTGTGTTTTTCTCTCTTGCTCGCTCGCTCATAATCTTTTGACACCGAGACCCCGTGTTGTTTAAGCCTGGAAAAGACTAAAGAGGGTGAAGAAAGAGTGTACTAGCAAATATGGTATATGGGCAAGTAAGAGTGCACGGGATGAAATAGAATATTAAATTCTTGATAAGATTGATTCTCAGGAGATTAACATTTAGTCATATTAGACAGTTTACGATTTCTCGTACGAGATTTATTTCATTACGAAAAAGGCAAAAAACAAGATATTGTTAAAAATCTCGTTCCTTTGTTTTAATGGTTTGACGAAATTTTTGAAAAATGTCATTACACAATAAGTGCGTTCAATCCCGAAAAGAAAAATCACTTATTTTGCCTGAAATGACTTTTGAAAGGCAAATATGACGTAATTTACGCCATAGTTGCCTTATAGAAGTGACTAAAGTGACTTTAGAGAAAAGGCAAACACAACTCACTTCTTTGCCTTATAGAAGTCACTTCTTTTTACTGCACATGTTCAGTGTTCACAAAAATTGCTTTAGTGGCATCCATCTTGAAAACGATTAGATCGTTGATGTTTCTCGACCCCAAATTGAAGTTCTAGCGAATAAAACCTACTAATTTTGTAGATGAGGATTTCATTAAACTACATCTTAATGATTCCTTGAGAAATTGGCATGAAAATAAGACAACAAATCAGGGATACGAACACGCACCTACGTCGTCCAGGATGTTCGCTGGTGTCCGTCCAAATAATTTGTCATTTATTTTTCACAATTTTATATACTGTATTTTGTCGATTAACGACCGCGGCGTTTATTACAAATTGCGGCCGAGGGGTGTGGCCCTAATTCGAGGGCGGCGTTTAAATCGTTTGCCGTAAATTGCGTTTCAGGTATGCAACTTTTTAAAGTTTAAAACAACTTAAAAAGTTGCGTACATGAAACGAACGTACTTACGTTGCGTTTAGCTACTGTATATATCTACTGTATATATACTCTGTATAGTAGAGAAAAAAACTAATTGTGAAATCACTTTGACAAAAGTGACTTCTTCTCTACTACACAGAGTAAATATACAGTACTTGCAAACGTTTTTAATACATATTTTCGAATGTAATAATGTAAGTTTATTTATCAGTTTTGAAGTAATGTATTAAACATTACTTCAAAACTGATAAATAAACTTCTAATAACCACCGCGGCCGTAATTCGAGTGCGGCGTTTATTTCGAACTACAGCCGAGGGGCGCGGCCGTAATTTTCTGGAGCTGTTCAAAAAGTAGTTTTACATACACTCAATTTATTTGGTAATTTTCAGACTTATAAAAAAAAAGTTATTGTAAAGAGAAAATATGAGCCCCTTAAAATCTCAGCTTAAAACGTTTGCTGTTTTCACCGCATTTTTTCTCTTTAGGGAGAGCGCTTTTAAAATACAACGCCACCTATATGCAAAGTAGAGAATAAACAAAGCAGTCGGCACATGTTCGTTTCACATTTCATATCAATTGCAATTAATTGCACTAATTGGAATTAAAATTAAGTTAATATACACAATTATTATAAATAAATGATTAAACACCTTGCATGCTGTTCAAATGATCACATTTTGACCGAGTGTCTTGATTTTTACAATCGGTGACACCTAGCGTCAGTTGGTAAAACCATGGTAACCATGATAACAGCACTAAAGCGCTTCAACTCGGAGTATATAAAACATGTCAATTGACACCACTAATAGGTCTTTGCGTTGACCCAAAATGTTAGGCGTCTGAGGGTTAAACTTTGAACTAAAAAGATTTTTTTTTTAGTTCACCTTATAGAGAGCTGATTGGACAGTCTTCCCCTACACATTATTGTGTCTGGAGACTATAACGCAATCAATTACACCTAAGTGGTCACACCAGCATGATGAGTTGCACGTTTGCTTTTTGACCCTGGTATTGCAAACCCTCGGAAATGTCTCTTTTTTCCTTTTCTAGAGTAAAGCAGAGTTTTATCCCTTAACTTTTCGACTTTTAAAGTTTCCAAAACTTACCCCCTCTTATAAAAATAAAAAAATTCCAGAAAATAAGAGTACATAGAGGTGCAACATAATCATTAAAAAAATATATCCATTCCAAACTCATAATAATACATAAGTTTTTAATTTAGCTCCTGCTATGACGTAGGAAATGAAGAACAAATCGTGTAAGATTAAATCCTATACTATTTTCAGGTTTAATTTAAAAAAAAAAAAAAAAATACTAGAAAATCTATTTTAATGCCAACATTCATTAATGGTTAGAAGGGAAAAAAGCAAGTAGAATTTTTATTCTATTTTTCTTGTGTATTGATTTTTTCCTCCCTCTTTACATGCCTCAAAGAAAGAGAAAATAAGACAAGCGGGAAAAATTATAGCAGGTATTTCCTTTTTTTTCTTCTCTTTTTTCAAGTCTGTGGCTAATTGTGCTTTCTCAAAAAGAATAATTTGGGAGGAGATTTCGGGTGGGGCTTTGTGGAGTTAATTTTTTTAAGTATTTTTCTTGCGGTGGAAAGTTGTCTAATCGTATTGCGAACAATTTCATCCTACTGAAAAATTAAAACCACTTCACTTGTGTCATTTCTAATACAAACTTGAAATTTTAATAATTCACTCTTACTTTTTTTTTTAATTTTTATTTTATTTAAATTTTTCATCAAATCAAATTTCATGTCATTTTACCAGTCAAATTATTACAAAATAATTTCCGACAGATTCCTTAATATTTAATTTTTTTTTTTTTTTTAAAAAAATCTAAAATAATTGTATGGACACTTAATGCGTGGATTAAAATGTAGGAAAAGTGAAATAAAGATGATAATAAATCTTGAATTTAATTATTATTATTATTACGTATAAAGAAAAAAGAAATGATTAATAATTCACTTCTTTTCCCCCTCGGTTGAAATTAAAACAAGAAGGAAAATAAAAACATGTAAGAAGCTACACAAAAGAAAAAGATTATTTCCTTAGGCCAAACCAAATGGGCCCATAACGAATTCAATGGAGAGTTTTTCTTCCTTTTTTAACATTATGAGACATAAGTCCTTCCCCTCTTCACTGCTAAAAGACCTCTATAAAACCTCACAACCCCAGATAAATGATAAGACTACATTATATGACTCTGATGCTAAAATAGATATTACATAACAAAAACATTTTTTTTTATTGTTAATTATTTTACATTTCTATCAAGTGTGGAATAATTTTATGTATATTTTTAATTTTAGCATATATGCAAATGAAATTCAAAATGTTGTATTGATTAACTTATCCAGTATATTGTCATCAACAACTGTTATATACTTAAAGGTCAACTATACAGTCAGTGTTCTCAACAAAAATCAACATTTTATCAAAAAAAAAGTTTTCTATTGTCTGTGACACATGAAACAACACTAATTTACAACTATACTGGAATCAGTACTGTTTTTTAATTCTAGTACTGATATAATGCCGCATTTGTAGAACCATAATAGTGGTTACTATTATGGGACTATTTCTTCATTGTTTTATATTTCACAACTATACCGGAATCAGTACTACTATAACTCGTACACGAAACTAAAAAATGAACTTTTTTGCATTGTACCGAAAGTATATATTGTAATATCTTATTTTTAATCCTCTAGTCAAGCTGAGTCGAAAAATCATTGTTTCGTTGTCAAAAAATGTGCGCAACAATACAAAAATCCAAATGTAAATATTTTTTAAAAATATTTTACGAGCGTTTTCGTTTGTTAACAATGGCACGCACATTTTTGGACTACAAAGCAATGATTTTTCGGCTAGCTCAACTAGAGGATTAAAATAAGATACCACAATATATATACTTTCAGTATAATGCATAGGTCATTAACCAATGGGAGTTTCGGGCACGGATTGTTAACATTTTTGTTACCTATTTTCATGCTGATTTCTCAAAGGATCATTAGAATGTTGTTGAATGAAGTCCCCACCTACAAAATTAGCAGGATTTATTCGCTAAAACTTCAGTTCAGAGTCCAGAAACATCACGATCTAATCGTTGCCAAGATGGATGCCACTAAAGCTATATTTTGTGAACACGCGCATGTGCAGTAAAAAGAAGTGACTTCTATAAGGCAAAGAAGTGAGTTGTGTTTGCCTTTTCTCTAAAGTCACTTAAGTCACTTCTATAAAGCAAATATGACGTAAATTACGTCATATTTGCCTTTTAAAAGTCATTTCAGGCAAATAAGTGACTTTTCATTTCAGATTGAACGCACCTATTGTTTTATATTACAAACTATACTGGAATTGGAACCCTCACGATTTCCAGCCCATGATTGAAGGCTGTGCATTAGCAAAATAAACAAACGAGTTTTTAAGATATTTCTGCGAGGAAAAGCGAAATTCCAAGATATTAATCTTGCACTTTGTTTAAAATTTTAATTAATTTCATACATACTTAATCACACCTTAATTTTTTCCTCCATGTTTTAAAAATGTAAATTCAGTGACTACAGCACTTGACATCCATTTCCAAATCGCCATCATTTAATAAACTGACGGGGAAATTGGTAACAGGTGCGTTTAATTTACTTCAATTTGCTCCTTGAGTTGCAATCATTAGAAGCCCCCAAAAGTGGGGGATGGCTAATGAAGAGGAGACTTCTTGGCGCAAGTGCAGTCTTGATTGCAGTCACTTTTAAAGGAGCTTTAAAGTTATTAACGTCTCTCCAAATACACACAGCACGTTTCAATTTGAGTCATTGAGTCATTGAGTCATTGAGTCATTGAGTGACCAGCAGATACGACAATTCGGAACATTAACTCATCAACCAGACAAACTTTTTTTCTTTCTCTTCGTTAAACAAATAAAGATCTAAAAGACACCAGTTCCTTAGTCCCTTTGTCCCTTTAACATCTGTGAGCCATGAAAAGGACAATAACAATTCTACAAACTGGAACACGCACACATGTAGCTTAACTTGTCTGTTTTGAGAAACGAAAACAATTTTTTCCTTTCTACATCCTTTAAATGAACATTAATCCCTTTAAAGTCTGTTGACGTTTTTCTCATTGCGATGGGACCGACAGTTTTTATGATTCCAGAATCCAGTGTAGAAGAAGAAGACGAAGAAGACGAGAAGACCGAAAGTAAATTAAACGAGTGTAGCCGGTATTTAATTACTTTAACTGACAAAAGAAGAATGTAATTCAATTATGCTTTAATTTGATGTCTGCTTATTTCCTCCTACACAAGTCGCCAAGCCGAAATCTGAGAATTCAAAAACAAAGTTCTTTTCGACTCACTGGAAACAGAAAAACCAGACATAGAAAAACAATTTGTGAATATCAAGAAACCGGAAATTTCCTGATTTTATTTTACATTTGTTTTTTTTTTCGGATTTAGCCCCAGTTCGCCTAAACCCAGTTTGCCGACACCAATTTGCCATCAATTTGCCTAAAATTGACTTTTAACACCAGACTTGCAAACATCTGCTTATTGCACCATGTTGTCGACGAAGGAACTGATCAGTGGTCCCTAAAAACCTAAAAACTAATGTCGCAAAGCGCAGCGAGCAAGATTAGGCCTAACGCTTGCGGCGGGGTAACCTAACCTTTATGCTTAGTTCCCACTTGGCAGAAACTCCGGCAGAAAATTTTCTGTTGCAGAAAATTTTGAGTCTAGAAAGCAGCAGTGTTTATAAATTGCCTTCCTTAGCTGGCATCCATTTTTAAATTCTACTTTTCTGCATTTTTTTGCCCACTTTTCAGTCCACATACTTTTCTGCACTCAAAATTTTCTGCCGGAATTTCTGCCAAGTGGGAACTAAGCATAACTGATATAAATGTGTATCTGTCGGCAAATTAGTGCAAAAAATTAAAAAAGTGAAACTTTGTCGGGCAATTGGTGCCAATTTATTAGAGGAAAATGTGTCGGCAAACTGGGTTTACGCAAACTAGGGCATTACCCTTCCTTCGGAATTAAGTTAAGAGGATTTCTATAATTCGTAGTAAAAATCAATCTAAATTCTACTTTGGTCAAGTAGGATTTTGTATAAGAATATCATCAAAAGTTGTGTATAGAAATCCTTTTGATGATATTTTTATGCAAAATCCTAGAATTTAGATTGACTTTTATTACGGATTATTGCCGCTTGCGTCTATAAACTTAATTCTATCTATCTAATACGGATTATAAAATTCCTCTTAACTTAGTTCCTTGAATCTAGATATTTAACAATGCAAGAAACTTAAAAAAATCTTTCTATTTTCACTATATACACACACAAAAAAAAAAAAATAAGAGTGGAAAAATCTATACTTCTTTTTATTTTGTTTTATATGCAATAAAAATAAATGATTATGGTCTCGCACTTTTATTCCTGCTCTATATCCTTGTAAACAAATTTCAGTTCAAGTCTTGATTTCGAGTTCAGTTGCTGCCATTTCCCTTGTGGAGATAAATTTATTTTCCATTCCTTCAAGTCAAGTCAAGAGTTTCTAAAACTAAAACTAAAACTAAAATAACATTAGTACACTGAGTCACTGAATAACCCAAAACTACATAAAGATGAAGTCCAGAAGCATTACACAATCCACCACTAGATTTTCACACAAAACTGCAATATAAAGATCAAACAATATGTTTATTATGAAAAAACATGTCCCAACAACTTCATAAAACAAATATTTTTTAATGTTTTTATCAAGTGAAGGCCATGAATAAATATTTGTAGACAATAAATAACCATTTGCATAGCTTTTCATCCCATCCCAGTGCTGTATTTGTATTGAAAAAAGAAAAAAGAAAAAAAGAAAAAAAAAGAGTAAAAGAGAGAATCAGAGAAATTGGTTTGATTTCCTTGTGTTCTATTGGTTGGAAATTCAATTGAACAAGACTTTGAACATTCAGACTTTGGCGGAATAAAGAAAAAAAGAAAACATGGGGTGAAAACGGGAAGAAGGGAGAGGGTGTCGTAAAATAACAAGGATAGATGCTCAACCAACTAGATCCAAATCAATTATTAAACGGTGAAGATTGGTGGTCGGTGGGCTATTGGTGGTCGTTTGAGTAATCCCCACAGCGATAAATTCCCGCGAGAAGTTGTAAGGATAGAGAGTTTACGATCCACAACATTTTGCAGCAAAAAGAGGATTGGAATGAATGCGGGGCAAGAGATGGCAAGACACTGGTGTCCAGTCTGTCCATTGGACACATGAAATTCAAGCAGACTAAAATCAATATCACCACATGAGAAAAACACAATCCAAATGGAACTTGCCAACACAAGATGGGAAATGGAAAAATCCAAATATCTGACTGGACTTAATGCATTTAAAATAAAAAAATTACCTTTGACCATATTTTTTTTTTTGTATTATTTCCCACACCTGCACAACTGATCATGTTTAGTCATTAATTTTAGTTTATATTTCGATATCCCATAAGAAGCATGAAAGGCGCAATTATTTTGCTCGGTGGCTTCTCAGTCTTTTTCTGTTGTAGTTACAAAGTCCGCTATTTCACGAAAATCGCTTATGCACACTTATTGTATACTGTGATAGGAGTAATAACAATACCGATGGTCATGTGGCGACCAAGGGACGAGAGAAATATCCGGTAGTAAAGCTTAATTCTTAATTCAGAAGCAATTTCATGTCATGAAATTTAATTATTTTCCTGTTGCTATATTCTTGATGTAAAACTGCGCAAGGCTAGGTTTCCACTTGCGGGCGAAAAATAAAAAATCGCGCGATTTTATCGCGATACGCAGTTTTTTTATCTTAAAAGGTAAAAAATTCCGCGAATTGCGATAAAATCGCGCAAATCTGTTTTGCGTTTTTTGCCTCAAAATCGAGCTATTTTTAAAATTGAAAATTTTTCTAGGTTTCCACATGCAGCAAAAACACAGAAAAACGTAGAAAAATTTTCAATTTTAAAAATAGCACGATTTTGAGGCAAAACGCAAAACGGAATCGCGCAATTTTTTTTTGTGTGGGAACCTAGGCTCATGCTAGATTCTCACTTGCGGTAAAATCGCGCGATTTTATTGCATTTTGCGGTTTTTTAAAACTTATTTTGCCTCAAAATTGCGCTATTTGTAAAATTAAAATTTTTTCTAGGTTTCCACATGCAGCAAAAACAGAGAAAAACCTAGAAAAATTTTCAATTTTAAAAATAGCGCAATTTGGACGTCAGTTTTCCGCGCGGAATTCGCGCGATAAAGCGGAAAAATCGAAGTAAGAACCCAGCTTATGAGTTCTGAATACTCGGCTTTTAAAAAATAGAATTTCTACAAATCTTTTGTTTGTGTATGCCAACGTAGAATAATGGCTCGCGTAATGAACGCCGTGTTAAGATACGCCTCGGATATTTCTTTCAAAGTTCAAGGACTCAAATATCTCAAAAGTTGCAAAGGATCTGCGATTCTAGTGGCTAATCACCAAAGTAGTTTTGATGGATTTGGTAAATTTTGTCAATTTCATTTTTTTCTTTTTAATTTAAAAAATGACAAATGTATTTTTAAAGGCTTTAGTCAATTTTGGCTCTATGTTCATCCATGTAGTTTTGTTGCTAAAAACACAATGGCTTATTTTGGCCCTATGGGCTTCGCTGTCACTTTATGCGGCGTAGTTTTCATAAACAGAGCAAATTCCAAGAAGGCAATGGCTCAACTCGATTATCAATATAAACAACTGTATGACAGAAATGTGAGAAAACTAGATTGAAGAATTATATATTCATGTTTTATAATTGTTACTAATTTCTAGTCGAAACTCCTAATTTTCCCTGAAGGAACTAGAAATTTCACTGGCACAATCTTGCCATTCAAAAAAGGCGCCTTTTGTGTTGCAATCAAACACCAAGTTCCTATTATTCCCATTGTCTATTCATCTCAAATAGAGTATTTCAACGTTAGAAAACGATTTTGGTATAATAGTAAGTGCTATGAATGCAAATTTTTAAAAAATTTACAATTTTGTTTATTTTTCATCCAAAAAAAAAAACAAAAACGAAAAAACAGAGGATATGATTATTAGAGTTCTGCCAGCCATACCAACAACTGGATTGACGTTATCAGATGTGGAACAGTTGTCCAACTCAGTCCGAGAATTAATGATGAAAACATTTGAGCAAATTTCAAAATGATTTATTTTCTGTGGTGTAGCATTTCTGTTTTTATCCCACAAGCCTCAAACAACATATTTCCAGACATTCTTGTAAATTCAAAGTACAGTAAATCAATAAGACTAAATTTTCAAGCATCAGTTTTCATTTCTATCACTAACCAATTTACTAAGTATACTCTATTTAACAATTCGTGCACGAAACTCCCATTGGTTAATGACCTATGCAATGTTCTGAAAGTATATATTGTGATATCTTATATTAATCCTCTAGTTGAGCCGAGTCGAAAAATCATTGCTTCGTAGTCCAAAAATGTGCGTGCCATTGTTAACGAACGAAAACGCTTGTAAAATATTTTAAAAAATTATTTACATTTGGATTTTTGTATTGTTGCGCACATTTTTTGGCTACGAAACAATGTTTTTTCGAGTCAGCTCGACTAGAGGATTAAAATAAGATACCACAATATATACTTCCGGTACAATACAAAAAAGTTCACTTTTCAGTTTCGTGCACGAATTGTTGGATAGATTCTACTCAACTAATCCAGTTGCACAGATTTTGGTTTTCAATGTCATCTGGTTGTAGAAATCAATTGACAGTTCAAATACACGTTAGTTCAAGAGTTCTGTATCAACTTAAAACAGTCTGATTTCCATTCAATAGATTTTTTGATGGTTCAACTTTTAGTTTTGACCCCAAATGCGGGGCAAAAAATGGCAAGACGCTGGGGTCCAGTCTGTTCATTGGACATATAAAATTCAAGCAAACCAAAATCAGTATCACCACATGAGGAGAAAAATACAATCCATAACACAAGATGAGTTAAGGAAAAACCCGAAAATATCTGACTGAACTGAATGTATTTAAAATAAAATAAAAATTACCTATGACCATATTTTTTTTTTTGGAATATTCCCCACATTTGCACAACTGGGTCATGTTAAGTCATTAAATTTAGTTTAATTTTGGATATCAAGCATGGACGTCGCAATTATTTTGCTCGTTGTCCTATTTCACGAAAATCGCTTATACTCACTTATTGCTTACTGGATAGATGTTATTTGATTAAACCAATTTTTTTATCTGCAAGTTTTCTGCCTGAATTTTCTCATAATTTTTATAGGAAAATGTTTTTATTAAATTATGTTTTTAGACTAATTAGACCATGCTCTACAACTTTGTAATTGAGTATTTGATGCTAACTCAAACGGTTAAAAAGTTAAAAAAGCAATGGGTCACTTCTAGAGGTCAAAAGTCAAATTTTATATCGCCATTAATTTTGCCATACCCACTTTTTTGCCTACTTTTCAGTCCACGGGTGGGAACCAACGACAGAAAAACATACTTTTCTCTCAAAATTTTCTGCAGCAGAAAATTTTCTGCCAAGTGGGAACCTAGCATGAGTGTCAATTGCATTTTGCAGAATATTAATTCGCGTAATGATCACCGTGTTAAGATACGCCTCAGATATTTCTTTCAAGATTCAAGGACTCAAAGATCTCAAAAGTTGCAAAGGATCTGCGATTCTAGTGGCTAATCACCAAAGTGTTGTTGATGGATTTAGTAAATTTTGAAAATTTAATTTTTTTAAATTTTTTTTTTAATTTAAAAAGTGACAAATGATGATACTGTTGTATATTTTTAAAGGCTTTGGTCAATTTTGGCTCTATGATCATCCACGTAATTTTGTTGCTAAAAAGGTAGTGTCTTATTTTGGCCCTGTGGGCCTCGCTCTCAGTTTCTGCGGCGTACTTTTCATAAACACAGCTAAGCCCAAAGAGGCAATGGCTCAACTGGATCATCAATATAAACAACTTAATGACAGAAATGTGAGAAAACTAGATTGAAGAATTAAATATTCGCTTTTTATAATTGTTACTAATTTTTAGTCGAAACTTGTAATTTTCGCTGAAGGAACTAGAAATTTTACTGATATAATCTTGCCATTCAAAAAAGGCGCCTTTTGTATTGCAATCAAACATCAAGTTCCTATTATTCCCATTGTCTATTCATCTCAAATAGAGTATTACAACGTTAGAAAACGATTTTGGTATTAAGTGCTATGAATGCAAATTTTTTAAAAATTACAATTTTATTTATTTTTATTTTTCATCTAAAAAAAACAAAAAAAACGAATAAACAGAGGATATGATTATTTGACGTCATCAGATGTGGATCAGTTGTCCAACTCAGTCCGAGAATTAATAATAGAAACATTTGAGCAAATTTCAAAATGATTTATTTTCCGTGATGCAGCATTTCTGTTTCTAATAAATCACATTGCATAATCCCACAATCCACAAACAACATTTCTCCTAATATACTTGCAAATTCAAAGTGCAGTAAATCAATAAGACTAAATATTCAAGCATTAGTTTTCATCTCAATTTACTTTAAGTAGCTAAAGTTCCCTGAAAACCTACTAATCCAGTTGCACATGTTTTGGTTTTCAATGTCATCTGGTTGGACATGTTAGTTCAAGAGTTCTGTACCAACTTAAAACTTGGACTAATAATCCTCAATAGATTTTTGATGGTACAAAGTTATTGCCTTTTGTTGCTTTTATTATTAGAACTACAGAGGTCAACTGAATATAGCTTCAAAGTGGAATAACTTCAAAATGGAATCTCTTTGAAGTGGAATAACTGGACCGTAATTCTTCTATAGCTAGATAGTATTCACATAATCTTAAGCTAAGATTTTCTACTTCTACATTGGATAATTTCTGCTAACTCATCTGTATAACTCTCCAGTAGTCACGAGAAAAAAGTCTCATATTAGTCCTTAATTTCCACTTGACCGTAATTCTTCTACGGTAGCCAACTGCTCTACCTCGTTCCCGAATCTTGAGCTAAAATGTTCTACTTCTACAGTGGATAATTTCTGCTAACTCATCTGTATAACTCTCCAGTAGTCACGGGAAAAGTGTCTCATATTGGTCCTTAATTTCCACTTGACCGTAATTCTTCTACGGTAGCCAACTGCTCTACCTCGTTCCCGAATCTTGAGCTAAAATTGTCTACTTCTACAGTGGATAATTTCTGCTAACTGATTTGTATAACTCTCCATTTGTAATGAAAAGTAGTCACATTGTCCTTAATTTCCACTTGACCGTAATTCTTCTACGGTAGCCAACTACCATACCTCGTTCCGGAATCTTTTTTACTTCTACATTGGATAATTTTTGAGGAAACTGATCTGTATAACTCGCCAGTTGTCGTGAAAAGTAGTCTCATATTGTCCTTAATTTCCACTTGACCCTAATTATTCTAGCCAGACACTATAAAAAATAGACGCATCGTTGACATACAGCATTTGATACACATTAGTTACAATATTGATATCTTTCAGTGGGTGTCAAAAATCGTTGCAAACATAATACAAGGATTAAATTTGATCATTAAGTATTAAAAAAAAAAACAATTGTTCGCAAATATTCATATAACAATTGTCTAGTAATAGTTACTCTAGCTCCTGATTCAGAAGAAATCCACAACTGGGAACCAACCCACCACAGGCAGGTCTCCTAATTTCTAGTCTTTATTTTCCAAATTATATAATTATTTGTTTAATTGCATAATAATTGAACCTCAAAAATGAACAATTAAGTTTCCGTTCTTTTGAGTTTTATGTTTCAGGAAGTTTCATTTCTCAACCCATTCCTTTCCTTCCCCTCTCTTCATCCATTATGGACCATTATTAAATACAAACACAAACAAATGCACATTACTTTTAAATCAATAGTTTGAAAACTGAGCAAAGCAGAATTTGAAAGGTAAGAGGAATAGGATGGATCAACTTCGCATATGTTGCTTCCTCCATTATTAACCTGGGCGTAACCTCAAATCGCATTAAAAGTGTACGCGCAACAACGAGAGTCGTGAGCGGATGGTCATTTGACACAGCTGTGATACACTCCTTTTAAATCGAGTTTAATCATCGGCTGACAACAATTCTTTGTTGGAATTACCCAAACTTAATTATCCATTCACTTAAGCGAAAACCCAAACTCGGTGTCATATTCAAACCAGAACGTCACCAAACACCGAGCCTTAGAAATCTTGCGTTTTTATCCAATTCTTTTCTTCTCTTTGAACTCTTCCTACAATGTTTGAATTGAAATACCACGCACAACACGAGAGAAGCTTGTCATTCTATGCCATACACGGGTTCGTATTGCATCGCTATATAGCAAAAGGAGTTTTTGTTCAAAAACTGGACCAATGCCACCAAAAAGAGCGCTTACAAATCAACTCAACTGCTGATCGTCAAATTGAGTAGTTGCATGCATTCACAAATAGATACATTTTTCGCGTCGATAAATAAATTCGAGTTAGCCTAGGTTCCCACTAAAAAAAAAATCGCGCGATTCCGTTTTGCGTTTTGCCTCAAAATCGTGCTATTTTTAAAATTGAAGTTTTTTCTACGTTTTTCTGGGTTTTTTGCTGCATGCGGAAACCTAGAAAAATTTTCAATTTTAAAAATAAGCACGATTTTGAGGCAAAACGCAAAACGGAATCGCGCGATTTTTTGTGTGTGGGAACCTAGGCTCACTTGCGGTAAAATCGCGCGATTTTATTGCGTTTTGCGGTTTTTTAAAACTTATTTTGCCTCAAAATTGCGATATTTTTGAAATTGAAAATTTTTCTAGGTTCCCACATGCAGCAAAAACACAAAAAAAAACCTAGAAAAATTTTCAATTTTAAAAATGGCGCAATTCTGACGAAAGTTTTCCGCGCGGAATTCGCGCGATAAAGCGGAAAAATCGCAAGTGAGAACCCAGCTTTATACTCATCGAAATATAAAAAAAATTTAAAAAAATTTTTATTTCATAGTTTTTTTCTTTCATTTTCTTAAGTTTTATAGCTATACTAGCTTTTCGAATAATCCATTCAAACGGGGGTAATTGTTTTTTTTACTCCACCTGCAGAGAGCCGTCATCACGCTGATCGTAATGGTTTAGTTGGAAAAATCAAGCATGCATGCAGCAGTCGTTTTGCTCGCTGTCTACCTCTTCTTTTTCTATATGAGTTACACCGTCCGCTACATATCAAAAATCGTTTTCACGCATATATTGCTGACTACAATCGGAATAATAACCATCCCTTTAGTCATATGGCGACCGAAAGACGAGAGAAATTTACGGTAACGAGGCTTATTTTTCTTCCTTCTCTTTATTTGATTTTTTTACCTTTTTATAAAGCGGCAAAATTCGATTAGTTTGTATGTCAATAATAACCGTGTATGGGCTTCTGTACTCGCAGGATGATGACTGTTGTCACTGACGTCATTATACGATTCGCCTCAGATATTTCATTCAAGGTTCTGGGGACCAACAATCTCAAAAGTTGTAAAGGATCCGCGATTTTAGTGGCTAATCATCAAAGTAGTCTCGATGGTTTTGGTAAGTGACTTAAAGGAAGTGCATTGTTAAAAATAATAAATGTTTAAATGTCTGCAGCTGTTGCAGAAAGATAACTGATGCAAAAAAAATAAATATATAATCAGATTGAGCGAATTAAAAAAAAAAAAATTATATTGGTCCAAAAACTTCGATGTTTTTATTCGATTTCTGGTTTAACGTGATATTAAAATGATACACATTGTTTTATGGCCGATAAACAGACATAAAATGTTTATATTTTTTTCTCTCATTAAAATTTGATTATTTTTTTAAATACTTTAATTTATATTTTATTTATTTTTTCAAGGCTGCAGCCAATATTGGTTTCATGTTGACCCGTGCAGTGTTGTTTCTAAAAAAGCACTCGCTTATTTCGGTCCTTTGGGCCTCCTTCTCTATTTATGTGGCTTTGTATTCATAGACAGAGCCAACACAGCAGAAGCAAAGGATAAACTGGATCATCAGTTTAAACAAATTGTTGATAGAAAAGTTAGTGAGATAAGAAAAATACTGAATACAATACTACAGATACATCATTATAGTGCTTAGTGCTTTCGATTATCGAAAATCGCATCAGCAGTAGAATTGTATTCAGTAATTTTCTGCCGTATTTCCTGGAAAACAACGGCATGCCAGAAAAGACGAGTCTGGACCAGTTTTTGACAAGTAGACAACTAAACTGTCCAACAATTCGTGCACGAAACTGAAAAATGAACTTTTTTGCATTGTACCGAAAGTATAAATTGTGGTATCTTATTTTAATCCTCTAGTCGAGCTGAGTCGAAAAATCATTGTTTCGTAGCCAAAAAATGTGCGCAACAATAGAAAAACCCAAATGTAAAGAATTTTTTAAAATATTTTACAAGCATTTTCGTTCGTTAACAATGGCATGCACTCAGCTCACCTAGTCAGGATTAAAATAATTCAGTATTATTCACTATTTTTCGACATGCCGTTGTTTCCGAGGGAATACGGTTTAATGTTTTTACTAAGATACATTTAATTTAATTTTTTAAAAGAAATGAAATATTTTTTTAATTCGTAATTCATGTTTTGCAGTCAAAACTTCTATTTTTTCCCGAAGGAACTAGAAATATTTCAGGCTCGATGCTGCCATTTAAAAAAGGTGCCTTTCATATTGCAATCAAATTCCAGGTAATAAATAAATAAATAAATAAATAAATGAATAAATAAATAAATAAATCAACCAACCAACAAAAGATCATATTTCTCTATCAAATACTTCAGGTTCCTATTATTCCTATTGTATATTCGTCACAAAAGGATTATTATGATGTTAAAAAACAATTTTGGTGTAATAGTAAGTTGTTTTTTTTTTAAAGTAAAATTTTATGGTTTTTCTAATTAATTTTATGAATTTTATATAAAAAAAAATTAGAAACTATGATTATTAAAGCACTGCCACCCATTCCAACAGCTGGAATGACGTCATCTGATGTAGAAGACTTGACCAATTCAGTCCGAGCCAAAATGATGCAAACATTTGAAGAAATTTCCAAATAATTTTTGAGATTTTATTTCTGGTTTTTTAGATCAGATAACATTGCCATAATTCCCACAATACAAAACCGCATTTCCCCACCCCCCCCCCCCCCCCCCGCAATAGCAAATGCAAACTGCAGTAAATCAATAGGACTAAAATATTCAAGAAAATTAATTAGAATGGAATAAATTTTTTGATCACAACAATTCCTCCACGTGTCCTCCACTTAAAACAAATAAATATTTCAAGAAATAAAAATATAAAAAAAAATAAATAAAAATCTAAAAACCGCCATTTTTAAAACGGACCACCAACAAAACACTGCCATAGGACATGTAATATTTCCTCAATCGAAACCCTTAAAAAAAGAAAAAAAAAAAAAAAAAAGTTAGATGCTTATCTCGAAAACACGTTCCACACAAACCTCGTTTTTGACCCCTCAATTGGCGAGTGTGCAGTGATGGGTCAACGAGTAATAAAAATTGTCCCACTGGCGGCGCGTTTGTGTACCAGTAAACTCATTTTGCAGAGAACTGAGGCCATCAAAGTGAATGGGAAAGAGGCCGCCTTTCTACGACAAATATATAAAATTACCTTTTTCTCTCTTTCTCTTTTCTCTTCAATTTTGGCACTTTGCTTTTCATTTCTTTTTTTTTTTTTTTTTTTTTGACACGATTTTCCCATTTCATTTATTATTATAATAGAGACTTTGCGATTTTTCGTACGAAAAAAATTAAAATACAAAATTATTTAAAAAAATGCAATTTTAATATGATTTCGTTTTAATTTTTCGTTTTATTAATTTTGTAACGAAATACAAAAAAGATTCCGTATATTTTTTCGTAAATAGGACTTAATTTGCGCATGCGCACTGAATGAAATAACAAGAATATTCGTCAAATTTCGACGCCATTTTCCCTCCGCTTCAGCTGCAATTTTGGCAAATTTGTGGCGATTTGATTATCTCGGGTTTGTTTATTAATCGGTCAAACACCTTATATAAACCACGAGCCAAATTCTTAGGCGTAATTTGTGATAAGGTGCTTGATTATGCTAGAAATTGCTGCCACCGATTAAATGTTGTATATAATACGTTTCGTGACAAATTGCAACCCGTTATACGAAATTCAATTACGAAATTATTAAAAATATTTCGTTTTTTTTTTAATTTCGTAATTTTTTGTACGAGAAATCGCAAAGTCTCTAATCACTCACTAATAATATAATAATAAACAATAAATAATCATTTTTTGATATTTATAACGAATCTGTTTTTCGGGTGTGGAGGAATCTCGAATTCATGACCACACCCAAACGAACCTAAAAAAAAAAAAAAAAAAAAATAAAATACATTTCAATAATTAATTCCTCTCTGAACTCATTCCACTGCTGTTACCTTTGGCTTTCACTTGTGTCCCAAACGCACGATAAAAGCAACTTTGAATCTATGTTCGTTATATAAACATCACAAAAAGGCCTAAAGCATTACGTTTATTAAATCATTTGTGAGTGACATAGCTTCTATTTGATAAGTGTTGTTTTTACTGTAAGGACCGGAAAACGACGTTTTCCCAATGCAATTTGGTCAGTGGAATGGAAAAATTAATAAAATGTGGAAAATAATTGTCATTTTATGGAATAAAAATTTTAATTGTTATTTTTTTATTTGTTTGTTTGTTTGTTTGTTTCGATGGTTGAAAAATTATAAAAAAAATAAAAATAAAAAATAAAAAAGTTGGAACTGAACTCCGCAACATACTGTAAATTTATTGGCATGTGACCAGACATCACGCACGGAATTCCTAAATCTTTCTTGTTCTTAATGTGCCAGGTGCAGTGGTTTCCAGGACTTGACCGGGTTGAATATACTGAATATACATCTGAAGGGGGAAAAACAACCTTTTGAAGACAGTATTATTGTCTTCGTCTCGTCGAGGTCGAGTTAATTATAAACATGGATTCTCCTGTAGGGGGAGGAAAAGGGAAGGGTGGGGGGGGGATTTCCTCGAAATTTAATTTTCTTTTGCGAATTTTCAAAATTACCGAGTTTCGAATTTTTTGAAACATGTGATTGGATTATGAAAAATGGTATAACATCACAATAAATAATGTTAACTAGAAGTTTTTTTTCGATAAACACTTCTAAACTATTTAACAATTCATGCACGAAACTCCCATTGATCAATGGCCTATGCATTGTACTGGAAGTATATAATGTAGTACTTTATTTTAATCCTCTAGTTGAGCTGAGTCGAAAAATCATTGCTTTATAGTACAAAATTGAGCATGACATTGTTAACAAATGAAAAGCCTCGTAAAACATTTTAAAAAATTCTTTACATTTGGGTTTTTGTATCGTTGCGCACATTTTTTGGCTACGAAACAATAATTTTTCGACTCAGCTCGACTAGAGGATTAAAGTAAGATACCACAATATATACTTTCATTTCAATACAATGCAAAAAAGTTTACTTTTCAGTTTCGTGCACGAATTGTTGAATAGAGTTTATTGTTTTAATACAATTTATATTTTGTTTCATATCTTAGCAAAATTATAATTTTCCAATTACGTTATTTGAGTTTCGATTTTCTCGAATTTCAATCGCATTGTTCAAATCCTATCCGACTTCCCTCCTCAAATTCCTCACACGCACAATTGGTGTTGTCAAACAAAAATTTTCATCACCTTTTATAGAGAACAGTCGTGCCGAGCTATATCGAGCATAAACGACAAAAGAAAAGAAAAAAAACCAATGATGTCATCAAGTATTTTAACAAAATCAACATATAAGTAGATCATTCTCAATGCCATAAAACAATTAGAAATATAAACAGATTGAAAAATTACTCATCATAATTCCTCATGTCATTCAAATGGACCCACGCTATCATTTGAATCATCCCCTATTCTTCGCCATTTGACATGCACGACCTTCTTTCAAGTACTAAAATAAACCCAACAACTTCCTGCATCTAGAATAACACGGCGGAGAATAAAATAAAACCATTTTTAGATGTAAAAACAAACCTAATGGTTAGATCACGTTGAACGTAACGTAACATAACTTACAAAAATTTAACGTAGACAGTAAATGTTAAACCGGACAATCACGTAATTTCTCATTCCATCTCGTTTTTCGTGCGAGAAGCAGGTGTCTTCTCAATGGTTGCCCTAATTTCTTAAGTTAGGTTACTTCCTAAATCCTAGCTAACAATTCGTGCACGAAACTCCCATTGGTTAATGGCCTACGCATTGTACTGAAAGTATATATTGTGATATCTTATTTTAATCCTCTAGTTGAGTTGAGTCGAAAAATCATTGTTTTGTAGTACAAAAATGTGAATGCCATTGTTAACATACAAAAACGCTCGTAAAATATTTTTAAAAATTATTTGCATTTGGGTTTTTGTATTGTTGCGCATATTTTTTGGATACGAAACGATGATTTTTGGACTCGGCTCGACTTGAAGATTAAAATAAGATGCCACAATATATACTTTCGGTACAATGTAAAAAAGTTTACTTCTCAGTTTCGTGCACGAATTGTTGGATAGAATTTACTTCAAATTGAAACATTTTTCTACCTTTAATTCAAGCGACAATTGTAAAGGGAAATGGAAAATCCTTGACCCCGGATCCATTGTCAACAGCATTACTCGTTGAAACAATAGAAACTAGGGTTGATCCATGACACGGAGCAAAATGAACAGTTGGTACGGCGCTTTCAGCTTTTCTAATGCAACACCCATTAGAAATTTTGAATTATTACCTTTTTATCACTCGCACGAAAAATCCTCGAATCCATTGTTTCCTTATAAGCCCGTTTAAAACCATTTATCGGGACCATGTATGAATTTTTCTAGAAATTTATTATTGTTATTTATGGATAAATTTACATCCCATAGGAATAACATAAAAAATAATTTTTTTTTTTTTAAATATTTTTTCGCATTAAATTTGAAAATAAATGTAATTTTCGATTTTTCAAATTATTGACCAATCATTAAGAATTTAAAAAAATTCATTTATGTACGAGATTCCGGTTGTAGAATATTGATTTCAACATAGAAATATGTGTTTTTGTTGATAAAATTTCAAAAAATGTTAAGATTTCCGGTTATAAACATTAATTAACAATGGATTACAGCATCTTCCTTGACTTCCAAAGCATCTCTTATCCCTAATGAGCTTATAAGCTTTCAAAAAAAAAAAAAAAAAAAAAAAAAAAAAAATACTGTAAAAACTTTGTTATACAAGAAATCGCACTTTGTTCGAGGTACTTGTAATTACATTCAACGTGTTTCCTCTCCTAATTGACAGTTTTGACGTTGAACAAACCATCAAAAGTTGAAAGGGCGGAAAAGTGTTTGCAATTTGTGGCTTTTGTGCGGGGAAATTAATTTTAAATTTGGGTAATTTTCTACATCAACAATAACCAAAAAAAAAGAAAAATTTCTTTAAATTTAAAAAAAAAATAAAAAAAAAAAAATTAAAAAAAAAAAAATAGTCATTTTTATCGGTTAATTCGCAGCGCTGCTACTTTAACGCGAGCAAAATTAGCAATGTGTGCACAAACGACACACTCCGTACTGCCGAAGCAGTAAAGCATTTCAATATTTTTATACTCCCCTATTTTTCTTCAAACTAATAAACTTGGACTGCACCCAGTTGGCACTTGAGGCCAAAATTGACTCGCTGAGAAAATTTTTCATCTTCGTCAGTTTGGTCGCAAAAAACATTAATGGTTGAAATAACCGTTATTTATTTATTTATTTATTTTTTTTTTAATGCTGGGGGCTAATTTCAAGACGACCTATTTATTTTAACTTCCGTTCTTAAATTCTAATTATTCGGGCTAAATTAGTCATAACTTTTTTTGCCTATTTAATTTTTTTTCGAAGAGATTTTTGTTATATCGACGGAGATTGTGTTTCGCACACGCGGCATAAGAGCGACTAAATGCGGCCACCGAAAATCAGCATCTCCGTCCAAAAATTCAATTTCATTTATTTTCACTCAAAAAATTCGAAATTATATTTATATCCTGATGAATTCTCAGAAAATGAATCAAATTCAGATCCAATATCAGTCTATCATTATCAGACATGTTTATTTAAATAATCAAACCAGACGTAGAACAAATCTCAAGATAAAACTTGCAAATAGGTTAAAATAAACCCAAATGACACACTTAAAAAATAAAAAAAAAAAAAAAAAAAAACCGCCGCTTAATCAACTTCCACGAAATAAATCCGAAATTATATATAAATAATAAAATACTCGACTCACCAATAAAATAAAATTACAAAAAAAAAAAAAAAACCTTTTAAAAGCCCCATAATTAAGCTAATGACACGAATTGATGATACATTTCTAACCCACAACTGGTCCAAATCAAGCGTGTGACAACCGCCCTATCAAACAGAATTAATGACTATTAAAAATGATGAACCACTTTCACTAGAGGTCATCGCAACCATCCCATCCCCGAACTTAAAAATTCTTACATTTTTAAACTACATCCACCGACCAATGACGTCACAACGCGAAATGTTACGCTCAGACCACAACACCATACTTGGCCATGCCACAAACAACCTAAAACCCGCCCTCTGGGCACGTTTCAACAAGGATAGCATTCAAATGCCACACCTGATTTCCCACCTGCTACTCTTCCGTATAACTACTCTCGAATTAAGAAAACCAAATAACAAAAAAAACAAATTTTTTTTTTATCATAAAAAATAATAATAAAAAAAAATTAAAAGAATTTTAACCCATCCTTCATCCATTATCTTATCTCGAGTAAATATTCGAGAAAACAAAGTTTTAAAGGTAAAAAAAAAAAAAAAAAAAAAAAAATAGGAGATAAAACTCTGTCAAGTAACCTCAAACACGCCCTTAGTTGAGGAGTGGTACTTAACCGAAGGTGCCTTATAAGTTGGCTACCTACGCGCAAAGAAAAGCACAAGCAACAGGGCTTTATAAGGCATTTGAGGTCATATCTACCCTCTGTCGTTTAAATAGGTTCGTCTTTATCTCGGATTACCTCTTGATCTCATGTGTTTGACGAGCAAAAATCTTTTTTTTGTTTATCGTTGCAGAAAACGTAAATTAATAAAAATAAAATTTTTTTTTTGTTGTAAAAATTTGAAAAATAAAATTTTTTATCAAAAGATTCGAGTGTTTTTTGGTGAAAATAAACATGAAATAAGTGTAGAAGATTGTTTACATTTGCACAACACTCTCTCTCGAGGAGGGAGGCTAAACATTCCCAAGATTTTATAGAGTTTCACATAAACATCGTTTGCTTATCGCTCCCTCTTGTGAAATACAAAGTCAAGGTGAGTTGGTAGACTGACTTTAAAGACACTTACCTCGGGATGGGTCTCGCGGCCAGGGTTATGTGTTGGGCCACGGAATATCCAAAATATGAACCCTCCGTTCCGATCTTCACTACTGGGATCCGGGGGTCCAAATTGAAGGCTAGTACAGTCAGTTGTTGACATAAGAAATATAGAACATACGCCACCCACCACCGAGTCCTCATGATTGTTCACTACACCGAGCGTGCAACCGACCCTCTAGTCCTTACTCCGACTACGGTGACTATGTAGCCACGGACGTGTTCGGTGAAGCTGGTGCTGCTGGTGGTGCTGTTTTTGGGTTTATGCGACATCTGTTGTGAAATCGGGGAAATTATATTGAATTTTGTTTTGTAAAATAATATTAATAATGATTTTAGATAATTTAGAAATTAGTTTTATGTAAAAGTTTCGAGTTTTTTAATTGATGGTTTTGTAGATAATTAATAATTTTTAGGGTTTTTTTTTTTTTTTTATTCGAGGGCGTTTATTTTTGCGCGGACTGATATTGAAACTGTGAGAAGAGACTAGGTGAGAATTTGTTGAATTCCTAGAACATGACGGCTTGTTGACGTGTGTCAGCTGTTAGTTGGTTTCTAAACTGATTTATTCCCTATTTTATATTGAATATTTACTGTTATATATGCTGATATGTTGTCAAATCTGATTAAACAACACCAAACGAAGCAATCGGCTAGAAAAGAAGAGCAGGGTATTCCTACGATTAAATTTAGAAAAAAAAAAACAAAAAAAACGGGTTTTTATTAATGATTCTTAATTTCTTAATTAATGTAGAAAAGAAGAAGAAAGAAGCCTTTACCGCTGCGAGTGCAGTTACCCACGCATTAGTCGATCATCTGAATGTCGGGTAAAATGACTAAAAAGTAGAACAAAGTGAAATTAATGTCGTATTTTTCAGAGTTGCACAAGCATATCTTAATCAGAAGAGATTGGATTCCGAAGCGAAACAATTTCACGTTAATGCGACACAGTTTTCGAAACAAACCGCACAGTGGTTGCTATTAGTGGAAAATTTCAATCAAGCTTTAAAGGTTTTAAATCGCATTAACCATCTTGAGAAGAGAAATCAATATTATTAACGTTAATTCTTGATGTTTTATGTTTTACCAGGAAATTGGCGACGTGGAAAATTGGGCTAAAAGTATAGAAGCCGACATGAGGACGATATCAAGCGCTTTAGACTACGCTTACAAAGGTGTATATATCATCGTATACCCGTATGATTCATTTAATAATGCTTTTATTTCTCATTTAGCTGATCAAGAGACTCAATAAAATTATTTAGATCATTAAAAATAAATTAATTCGCGTGTTTTGATTGATAAGAATATAGAATAGAAAAAAAAACTCAAATTTTACCTTTATTTCACAATTTCTTTTTATGTACAAAAAAAAAAAAAATTAAATTCATAAAATTATTGTTCAATATACTCAAAATGTCATTTTTTTCCTTCTAATTTTACAATTTTATTTTATCTATGTAAGAAAACGAAAAAAAAAAAAAAATACAAAATTCGTCGATAGAAATCAATAAAAATTGTAACAAATCCTGACATTTTTCTTTGTATATACATTAACCCTAAGTTATTTATTTATTTATTTATTTTTTTTTTTACTGTATATTGAACAATGTGTGTTGCATTCATCATTACAAATATAAAATGAATAATTTACAAAGTCTAAAAACTACTCGTCAATCAACAGTTCCAAATCTTCCATTTCCTTCTCGATCTCCGCTTTCCTGGCGATTTTCAGCAACTGATCCTTATCGGGAATCACCTGTCCAGATTCAATTTTTTGTTTAAGTATATCGATATCGCGCAGCTTTTTCTTTAAGTTCTTTATTCGTTTGGCCGGTTCTGTGGCGCTCGAGTTGGCTTTATTGCTCGTTTTATTCTGACTAACGACCGGTTTGACGTTGATGCAAGTTTCACGCAACGCATTCGACATCACTTCGACTTGTACCGCATCCAAACCGTTGCTCGTCTCGTCCGCCTGCACTTGTTTCTGTTTCTTTTTCTCTTTTCTCTTCGCGTTCTTCTTTGCCGCTTTGGATATCTGATGTACGTTGTTTTCCCGCGCTTTCGGCGCTGGATTTAAGGAAGGAAATGCGTCGACGTTTAATGAGTCGTCTTTATGGTGTTGTCGTGCGAGTACTTTGGCCGCATCGTCCGGGTGTAGACCAGGTGGAATGCCCGGGTGGGCTTTGGATGCCCATTGTTTACCTTTGCTTTCGTATCTGTAGTTGAAAAATTTAATTAGTTTTAGTTTTTTCATTTTTCATTTTTTTTACTCACAAAGGCATTTCTTCTTGCGGAACGTAACCATCTTTTACTCGTCTCGCTTTTCTCCATGTGCCGTCGGGTCTCTGAGTGGCTGGTATAAATGTTGCACCTAAAACAACAAAAAAAATTCATTTCTTAATTGTGTACTCAAAAAAAAAGCTCGTTTCATTTATATAAATAGTTCAACGGCTTGGGAGCGCAACCATTCCTGCCTGGGCCTATTTTTGGCATTTATTTGCCATTTTTAAGTCAGTGCCCTATCAGGCTCATCATTTAATATTGCCCTGTGCTTCCAGTGATCACGTGTGAAATTTTTTTTTATATATATTTTTTATTTTTGTTTTTGATAAAACATTTGTTTAGAGCAGTTTATAGAGGTGTTTAAATCCAATTAATGGTACAACTACTGTATGCTAGAGGGTTTTGATGTTTTTCATGCAAATACATGATCACTGAAAACACGGAGTTGGATCCATTGTTCAGAAAGGTTTTTTATGGTAAATTATACACACCTGAATCATCCTTTACGTATGTATTCGCTGCTGCTGCTGCCATTTTAGAGAAGAGAGAAGATGTCTTTTTTTCCCTTTACTTCATTTAGTATCAATGCGCAGCCGCAGACGCAAAGTATGGAGAGCTTGTATAGTGCTTCCACCTATGTACTGAAGAACAAAGTAAACGGCTAACACTAACAGCGCTAAAATTGACCATAGTGGAAATAAAATATGTTCATATTTTACAAAATTTTAATTTAAACTAAAACTCATTCTACAGTTGTCAAATAATTGAAAGATTCCCTTTTTTCAGCCAAAAAACGGTTGTTGGTGATGTTGATCATGCACTAAATACAATAAAAAATATTACTTTTGAATATTGAGTGTCTGCCAATTCAACTACTCAATTAAAGACACTATTGTCTTTGAATTCTGCAATTCTTATTCAGTTACTATCGAAATCATCACCACAATAAGCTTCAGAAAATTGATCATTGAGCAAAAACAATTGGTGAATTAATATTGTATTCAATACATTCTTGACTTTTTCAATCTAGTCCATTAAGAATACATTACACTGACATATATAACTTCACTTTCATTTCTTCAGTGAAATGTTGTGTAAGAAAACTCTTTGTGCAATCACTCTGACCCAACTTTTAATAGAGTTCATAAACTTCACTGGAATTGCTTTAAACCTTCAGCCTTGTGATCTTTAAAGGTCATAAGGAAAATCAAGTGTAAGATGTGTGTGGTAATAATAAATATTAAACAATACTACAAGGAAAACTGCACTGCATCAACGGATAGAATTTCATCACTTTTGTACTCAAATATAAATATTTTATTTTATTTAAAATTTGAAAAACCATCTGCACAATTTCAGGCGGAAAACGTGCAAAAATAATTACTAAAAATCAAGTGATTTAAAAAATAGTTTGGGTTAATTCAAAACAACTTCTTTCTTTATATGTGACGTCTTAACTTAAAGCAAAAAGATGTTAAACCAATTTTTTTCTGTACGTCAACAGATTTTTTTCTAAAATGGACATGTTGAGAGAAAATTGGACTTAACTCCCTTAGTTGGAACACCCTGTATAATATAAAATAAATTTTATTTTTTTTTTTATACGATTTTAGTTAGTATTTTACAATTTAGTAAAGAATTTTTAATTCCCACAACTAAAGATCACAACTTATCTACAATTTCTTCGATTATTTATCACGAAATCTAATATGGTTAGAATGTACGCAGGAAATTAGAATTGGCATTGTCCTCGACCTCAATATTTTCCAGATACGTAGTTTTCCTACTCGTCCCTGAACTTCGTCGTGTCGCAGACGATTTCAAAACCATGGCAAAGTTTGAGAGTCTAGGAGTTGATCCACTTTTTCCAGCTAGTGGCGAATTGTTCAAACTCGGTGGATTTTACGTCAATGAAATTCACGGTGGGCCTAAAGCTCGAACTTGGCTCGATGAGAACTTTGAAGCTCGTCCGGATGATATTTACGTGATATCTTATCCAAAAACAGGTTGATAATATAAACTTCATTTTCAACTAGTGTGTTTAGTTTGACTAATTGACTCAAATTTTTACCCACAGAATATTTTTTTTTTTTTTTAAGCAATATTATTTTGTTTATTAATTTTTTTATTTTTTTTATTATCTAGGAACAACATGGGCTCAGGAAATGGTTTATGTTATTGGAAATGACTTAGATTTTGCCAAAGCAAATTCAAAACCACTGTTTGAAAGATTTCCTTACTTGGAATGTCTGCCCTCAATAGAAACTAATTTAATAACGAATGTGGATAAGGATAAACCAAGATATCTGAAATCTCATTATCCGTACTCGCTGCTTCCACAATCTGTTCTAGATAAAAAGTGCAAGGTAATTAGAAGATACTCTATTCAATTTTTTTTTTTTTTTTTTTCAATAATTATTTTTTTTTTTTTTTTATGTAGATAATATACACAATTAGCAACCCAAAAGATACTTTAGTATCGTATTACAATTTTGCACGGAAAAATCCTTTTCAGGAATATAATGGCGATTTTGAAGCAATGTTCAAGTTGTTCATTAAAGAAGAACAAAGTAAAAAAAAAAAAAATTAATTTTCAATATTTTATATTGTAAAATTATATTTTTTATTTATTTATTTAGTTAATTGTGGACCTTTTTCTAGACACGTTCTAGAATTTTGGGAACGTCGAAATGAGGACAATATACTTATCCTTCACTTTGAGGATATGAAAAAAGTTAATAAATTATATCACGCAATTGATATCATGTTTTTTAATTTTTTTTTTTTTTTTTTCTTTTTAGGATATGATTCCTGCAGTTCGAAGCGTGGCTAAATTTTTTAGGAAAATCCTTGACAGATGATCAAGTGCAACAAGTGGCTGAACACTGCAAGTTCGACAACATGAGTAAAAATCCATCAACCAATTACAGTAATTTTTGTTCTGGGTTTATGAGAAAAGGTGAGATAATTCATTACATTTTGTTATTTAACGTTGATAAACAAAATGAGTCGCGTATTTAGGTCAAGTAGGGGACTGGAAAAATATCTTCACCGATGAAATGAACGAGGAAATGAATGAATACGTTAAACTCAAGTTTGGAAAAAGTGGATTAAAGTTTGAATTCGGAAAATAAAGCCATAAAATATGTATATTTTGTTGTTTTGTATGCGCAGAGCTATTTATAGCTGGCGAATATATGAATACACGTGAATAAATAAATAAATGGATCATTTTACCTTGAAAATATTATTTTTTTCCTGAATCTTATCCAGGAAATTTGTTAAAATATAAAACGAGGTTTTTCTTTTAATTGTTGTTGTTTTAAAAAAATTTTTTTTACTTTTATTTGAAAAAATAAAAATATTTCCTCGTTTTTCTGATAATAATATAAATACACTTGAATAAATAAATAAATAATAAAATGGATCATTTTACGTTGAATCATATCCAGGAAATTTGTTAACGAGGTTTTTCTCTTTTAATTGTTGTTGTTTTCAAAAAAAAAATTTTTTTTACTTTTATTTAGAAAAAAAAAATATTTCCTCGTTTTTCTGATAATAATATAAATTTCATTCAATTATTGCAATGAAAGTCGAATTAAGTAATTAAATACGCAAACAAGAGCCTCCAATGGTGCTAGATGACCTCAACGTGCATGAGTTGAAAACATCAAGGAGATAGATTAGATAAGTTGGTTGTTGGAAGAATAGGGTGTGTTCATTTTTCACTGCTCTTCATTCTTTTATTAACTCAACATGCAGTTTGAGAAATTAGGCGTTGATCCACTCTTGCCTGGTATTGGTGAAGTCTATAAATGTAATGGATTTTATTTAAACCATGAACATGGAGGAATTGAATGCAGAAAATGGTTGGACGAAAATTTCGAAGCTCGTCCGGACGATGTTTACGTTGCGTCATTTCCAAAAACTGGTAAATTGAATTTAAAAAAACTTTAAAAAATGTTTTAAAATTAATAGATAATTTTTTTTTTGTTTTAGGCACAACTTGGGCGCAAGAACTTGTTTATGTAATTGGGAATGATTTAAATTTCGAAAAAGCAAAATCGACACGTTTGATGCAGAGATTTCCGTATGCAGAGTTGCGAATTATTACGGAAACTCCAGCAATTGCTAATTTGGAAAGTCCGCGTTACATTAAAACTCATTATCCTTACTCACTTCTACCGCAATCA
>JH432007.1:235158-252728 GCA_000239455.1 Strigamia maritima | reverse complement strand
TTTTTTAGATTGTGTACACAATTCGAAATCCAAAAGATACTTTGGTTTCATATTATCACTTTGCAAAGTCGTTATTTCAATTTCAAGGTGATTTTTCAGCGTTTTTCAAGTATTTTATAGAGGAACGAAGTAAAAATTGAATTAAGAAATTCTTAATTTTTTAGCTTATTCCAATTTTTTTCTAGCTATTGCTTACACCCCATTTTCGAAGCACATTCTTGAGTTTTGGGAACGTAGGAACCAAGACAACATTCTTATTTTGATGTACGAAGATATGAAAAAGGTATTACAATAACTAACCACTGTAATTATAATTGTTATTTACGGTAAATTAATTTCATTCAGGATATGGCACCGGCAGTGCGTAGCATCGCTTCCTTTCTAGGGAAAACCTTGTCTGATGACCAAGTGCAGCAAGTCGTAAAACATTGTACTTTTGATAACATGAAAGCAAATCCAAGCATTGGATTAGATGTAATTGATGGATTTATGAGAAAAGGTTTATAATAGTATCGAATTATTAAAATTTTAGAAATTTTGATTTTTTTTACTTAAATGTTTATGAATTTAGGTACGGTGGGAGATTGGAGAAATTTCTTTACTGAGGAGATGAATCAGCAAATGGATGATTATATTCACCGCCATTTCGATGGAACTGGTTTGAATTTTAGTTACGATTTACACGCATAATAGAAAAATAAAGAAATAAAGTCAAAATACTAAAAAAATGAATGTAAAAATGCAATTGGAAATTTTAAATGTATTTTTGCCGTGTGTTTTTGATGTATTATTATATTTGTAGACTCGCACAATTCTGCCTTCTGGACAAAAAATTAATAAAATTTCTAGATTATAGACTATTATACTGACAAGAACTGGGGTTAAGGATTCGAGTGAATGTTCTCTGTAACCACTGGGCGGATTTAAAAACAGAGAAGTGTCACGGGGGCGTATGAGTGTGAGATAGTGCATTTTTTGCCTCATTTTCTTTATTTCTTATCACTTACAGAGAAATGGACTCATCATGGAGTATTATAAACTACTTTATATTTACATCCTCTATTCGGAAAATAAAGCCATAAAATATGTATATTTTGTTGTTTTGTATGCACAGAGCTATTTATAGCTGGCGAATATATGAATACATATGTAAGCACGTAATAAATAAATAAATTGATCATTTTTTTGGATTATTTTCCTGAATCATATCCAGGAAATTTGTTAAAATATAAAACGAAGTTTGTTTTTTTATTTTTGTTTTAAAAAAATGTCCTTTTATTTTTATTTGAAAAAACAAAATTATTTCCTCGTTTTCTAATTATAAAATGTATTTAAATTTCATTTAGTTATTGCAAAGACAGTCGAAAAGAATTTTTTTTTACGTCATAGACAGTAATTAAATACGCAAACAAGAGCCTCCAGCAGTAGTGCTGGATGACCTCGACCTGCAATAGTTGATAGATTAGAGAAGTTGGTTGTTGGAAGAATAGGGTGTGTTCATTTTTCACTGCTCTTCATTCTTTTATTAACTCAACATGCAGTTTGAGAAATTAGGCGTTGATCCACTCTTGCCTGGTAGTGGTGAAGTCTATAAATGTAATGGATTTTATTTAAATCATGAACATGGAGGAATTGAATGCAGAAAATGGTTGGACGAAAATTTCGAAGCTCGTCCGGACGATGTTTACGTTGCGTCATTTCCAAAAACTGGTAAATTGAATTTAAAAAAACTTTAAAAAATGTTTTAAAATTAATAGATAATTTTTTTTTTGTTTTAGGCACAACTTGGGCGCAAGAACTTGTTTATGTAATTGGAAATGATTTAAATTTCGAAAAAGCAAAATCGACACGTTTGATGCAGAGATTTCCGTATGCAGAGTTGCGAATTATTACGGAAACTCCAGCAATTGCTAATTTGGAAAGTCCGCGTTACATTAAAACTCATTATCCTTACTCACTTCTACCGCAATCAATAGTGGATAAAAATTGCAAAGTAACGCAATTTATTGTAGTTTTTTTTTTTTAATTTTATTTATTTATTTATTTTTTTTTTAATTAATTTATTTTTTTTTATTTTTTTTTTTTTTAGATTGTGTACACAATTCGAAATCCAAAAGATACTTTGGTTTCATATTATCACTTTGCAAAGTCAAATATGTTATTTCAATTTCAAGGTGATTTTTCAGCGTTTTTCAAGTATTTTATAGAGGAACGAGGTAAAAAATCGAATTAAGAAATTCGTAATTTTTTAGCTTATTTCAATTTTTTTCATAGCAATTGCTTACTTCCCATTTTCGAAGCACATTCTTGAGTTTTGGGAACGTAGGAACCAGGATAACATCCTTATTTTGATGTACGAAGATATGAAAAAGGTATTACAATAATTAATTACTGTAATTATAATTGTTATTTACGGTAAATTAATTTGATCCAGGATATGGCACCGGCAGTGCGTAGCATCGCTTCCTTTCTGGGCAAAACCTTGTCTGATGACCAAGTGCAGCAAGTCGTAAAACATTGTACTTTTGATAACATGAAAGCAAATCCAAGCACTAATTACGCTGGTGTCATTGATGGATTTATGAGAAAAGGTTTATAATAATATGGAATTATTAAAATTTTTAGAAATTTTGAATTTTTTTAATCAAATGTTTACGAATTTAGGTACTGTTGGAGATTGGAAAAATTTCTTTACTGAAGAGATGAGTCAGGAAATGGATGATTATATTCACCGCCATTTCGATGGAACTGGTTTGAATTTTAATTATGATTTATGCGTAGCAGAAAAATAAACAAATAACGTCAAATACTAAAAAAAAAGAATGGAAAAATGCAATTGGAAATTTAAATGTATTTTTGCAGTGTGTTTTTGATGTATTATTATATTTGTAGACTCGCACAATTCTGCCATTTGGACAAAAATTTTTTTTTTTTCAATAAAATTACTAGACACCATGTAGTAACCTTTATTGACCCTATATAAAAATCCACTGTAAATCTACTGTAAATAAATTTACAATTAAAAGCACGATTGGAGTTGATACCATCAAAGAGTTCTTTCCAATTGTATCTTATGTAATATGAAAAATGAAAAATGACGACTCGACTCAAATAATGTAGAAACATAAAAACGATGACAAATTCCAAAAAATACTCCTAAAAAAAAAGTGAATAATAATTAGATAGGAATTAAATATCAGCTGTGCAAAACAAACGTTTTACCAAGCAAAATAACAGCAGCAATCCGAAATTTACTATTTTTGCTAGAATATCTTGCCTAAAATACTTATTTAAATTTAATCTCCTCGAGCCGATCGATGATGGGTTTATAAGGTCTTTTGCCACCTGGTGGCAAAAGACGGTCATTAAACGGTCGACTTCAATTGGTTCAGAGTTTTGCAAGATCTAAACGTTGCGAGCATCACGTCGTCGCAAGTGTTCCACACAATAGGAAGATTAGTGTTTAAGGACCATTCCGAATAACAGAGAATCCTCGCGTGCCGTGGAAGATTGACCCTCACAATGTGGAAACTTCTAATGACTATGTAAGTGAATTTTATTTATCCATTAGACACCGTCGCTTAATTGGCGATAAATTTTATTACCGTATTTACTAGAAAATAAGCATTTTAATTACAAGATGTCACATGTGAAAAATAAAGTGCAAAAACGGGCAAACGAAGAAAAGTTGAATGCTAGTGTTATTTTCACTTTGTCAGCCATTTTTTTTAAATTTTTTTTTTTTACTAAAAAACATTTTTCATTTAATCTGACTCGATAGATAACCTTACACCTATAAATGGCTCTTTTACACATAAAGCGTCATAAAAACGGGGAAAAAAGAATAAAAGAATTGAATAAAAGATTTTACTTGCAGCACCGCCATCACTTCCATCGTGAGTGGAATCGCTTCCATCGATAAAGAAACGCAAATCGCCGTTGGCGCAAATTGCTACGGAAAAGGGTGAAGAATTTTCGTCACCGTTATCTCCGCTGGAAATTCCAAGTGAAATGTCGCCTTCTGAAGACATTCAAGGTCTTTAAAGGTGAGACCAATAATTTGATCAGAGAATTAGAAAAAGGTTCTGCACGAACCGATACGTAGTTGTTTTGTAAATTTAAAAAGAAAATAACTAAATAGTAATGAAAAAAATAAATAATACAAATGTATTATTTATTATTGTATTTATTTATGTTTTATCCTAGAACCGTTCCTGAACCGTCTGAGTGTCTCTCGACACCTCACGAGCACCCAATTTATGCTTGCGACCGAATCGATCAGTCGAGTTTCGGTTTCGATATTCCCAATATCACGTACTGCGAAGAGGAGACGTCGGGGTCGTGTTCATCAACATCTTCGCAAGTTGATGAACCGAATGCCAAATTTTGGCCGCAGCATTTCAGCTCCGACTTGAACGAGGAATCGGCACAGTATCCCGAAATAGAAAGTTTACGTTCAGCTAGTAACTTGAAAGAAAAATATCAAAATCTAAAAAAAAATTATCTAAAATTAGTAAAAAAAATTATCTAAAAATTAGTAAAAAAAATATCGAATTTTAAAGAAAAAAAATCCGACTTTAAAAAAAGAATATCAGATTTTAGTAAGGCAGTACCTCAGATTGAGGAGAAAGTATGAAAGAAACATTACTGCAACACTGAAAAGAAGTGTTTTGGAAAAGTGTGAGAACATGGCTCATAAAGCATGTCTTTCACCCGTCATCAAAAAACATCGAGTACCGTACCAAGAATAAGCAATTTACGGATCAACACATGGAATAGGATTTTTGAAAGTGAGCGTGGTCGGGACCTTAAAGAGTTTTTTTTAATAGATATTGGTGTAGATGAGAATTCGGACGTGGCACGGGAACTCGCTCAAATGCATTTCGATTTTAGTGAGCAGACACATGGCTTCCAGTTCATGGAAGAACGTTTGATAAATGTAGGAGAGAGCAGAAATTTAATTCATGAAAATCTATTTCTTAAAATATGTTATCTGTTTAATATGAAGTAGCTTGAGAATATTAGTTGAGAATTGATCTTATAACTGTTATTTATAAAATTTTGTCTAGATTCTGCCAATGTGATAAAGATGATTGCGTAAGTTTTGACGTTTTCTTATATCTTATATACACTCAGAATGTCATCGCTCAGTGGTTTGACTTCAACCTCACAGAGATATATCATATAGTTTACAAAAACAAAATGATTTCATTTTTAAGCTGGTCAAAACCAAACACTGTTTTGACCTTGGATTTATTATTATTAATCATTCCTTTAACAAATAATATAAAAACAAAAATAAAATATCCAAAGTTTGCTGTTGCAAGTATCGTAGTCTTTAGTAGTGCTGCTGTTGGGTGTGTTTTATTTTATTTTATTTTATTTTTTTAGTCCAATCCTTCACTTGTTAATGGAGGAATGGAAAGCAAATGCAGTTGTGTATGACATGCCTTAAAAAACAGTTAATAAACCTTGTGCTTAAATCATGTTTTGTTTTAGTTAGTCGAGCAAGTGCAAACGTTTGAATTTTTATTTTTATTCAGTAGTGAGTTTTGGGTAAAATATACAAATTTGTAGCTGAAAACAAGAATGTATAATAAAGTTCTTAATATAATTCATATAAATTCATCTACAAATCAAATTTAAACTTCAATCCAGTGCCTTCAAAATGGCGCTGAACGTAGTCATCCATTTGCTGACTCATCTCTTCTGTGAAAATATTTCTCCAGTCTCCTACTTTGCCTGAATTGAGAGAAAATGAATTATTTAGGTAGGTATATACGAATTTAATTCTTATTAAACCTTTTCTCATGAATCCTTTTAAGTAATTAGTGCTTGGATTTTTTTTCATGCTTTCGAAACTGCAGTGTTTAACCACCTGTTGCACTTGGTCATCGTTCAAGGTTTTTTCTAGAAATGAGGCAATATCTCGCACTGCAGATGCCAAATCCTGGAATTTATATTTTAAAACAAGTAATAATTTGAAATTAGAAGTAAAAAAATTAATTTATACCTTTTTCATATCTTCGTACATCAAAATAAGAATGTTGTCTTGATTTCTTCGTTGCCAATATTCGAGTATATGTTTAGAAAATGGACTGTAGACAACTGCATGACAAAAATTAAAAAGTACAATACAGTAACAATAATTAATGATCATTTTCTTACCTCTTTCCTCCATAAACATCTTGAAAAACGTTGGAAAATCTCCTTGATAATCGAATAATGCGTTCGATGTTGCAAAGTGAAAGTATGAAACTAAAGTATCTTTCGGATTACGAATCGTATACACTATCTAAAGAAATTAAATTAATTTAATTTTTTTTTTTTTTTTAAGTATCTGTTTTTGAAAAAAAAAAAAATTACTTTGCATTTTTTATCCACAACCGATTGCGGTAAAAGAGAAAATGGATAATGAGTTTTAATGAAACGCGGTTTGAATAACTCAATTTTAGTTGGATCTTTTGTAAAAACACGAGACTCGATGTATGGAAATCTAAGATGCATTGGCAGCGCTTGCGCTTTTTCGAAATTTAAATCATTGCCAATTACGTAGACAAGTTCTTGAGCCCAAGTTGTGCCTAAGATAAGATAAGATAAGGTGTTCTTGAAAAATTTTTTTTTTTATAATTAAATTAATGGCCAATATCAAGGTGAAAAAAAGAAATGATACCCCTAAAATACATAAGTAAATTGAAGATAACAAATCCCCATCATCCACAGAATCCACAGATTGCATAATGAATTTTTTACTTTGATATTTGTCATTAATTCGACTTTTTTTTAAAAAATATTTCTCAGATTTGTAAATATCTCTAAAATACCTGTTTTTGGGAAAGATGCAACATACACATCATCCGCACAAGCTTCAAAATTGTTGTCCAGCCATTCTCTATTGACAATTCCACCGTGTTCATGGTTTAAATAATATCCGTTGCATTTATACACTTCACCACTACCCGGGAAGAGTGGATCAACTCCTAATCGCTCGAACTGCATTTTAATTTGTCAGGCTCAACCGCGATCAAGTGAAGTGATAAAGTGACTCGCGTCGATTACCGTTATGCAAAGGACGATTTCATCCAACTGATGGGTCAAGTCAACTAAATACACTACTTTTCTATTGGTTATTGATTATATATATGGAAGACCATGCTTATCAAAAATATTATTCTATATGCAACTGACTAATATTTAATTTAGCAAAATAATTGCTTGTTATTCAAATTTATAGTGAATGTGTCATTTCGTATTTTTTGTTTTTTTAAATTGGCAAATTTTGTAAACGGCTTTTAATGGTAATGAGCAGTTTGCCTTTTATTTTCAATTTATTTGTCATATAAAATTTGTTTAATTAAATAGATGTTAAATCAATTTTCCTCAACGATTTCGATTAGAGGATCAGTTACAGATTTTTTTGATAGCCAAACTAAAAGATTGGTCGTTATATGAATCAAGGTTCATGTTAATCAATTTAAAAACTAAAACTATTTATTTGATTTTCTAAATTCAGGAACTTTGATATGTGGACTAATCAGTAAAATTTTACTTTGTGTCTTTTTTATGTCAGTTCTTAAATGTCCAAAAGATTTTATCAAATCCGTTATTGTGCAATAGAAATTTGTGTGTTACATTTATTTACATAAAAGATTCTGAATAATGTAACTTATTTTAAATTTAGATATCCAGTAGTGACAATTTACATTGCCGTAAACGTAAACCGGGGTAACTTTGATTTTCGGGGCAACATTGATCAATTGAATTTTTTGTCAATTGCATGAACATTGTTGTCAAAATAGATATTATAACTGATTATAATACCTGTACCTGTGATCAATTTTAATTATATTTTGGAAAATTAATCTACTTTTTTGAATAAAAAAAAATTTGCATGTTGGAAAAATTAAGTTGCATTTTTTTGATTAAAATTTTTTTTTTTATTTGCTAAAACGTTTTTAAAAAGGAAAAAATGGTCAAAGTTAGTTTAAGAACCAAGTAACATTATTATTTCACCAAAAACCAGTGATTGATCAAAGTTCCTATCTCCCATGAGAGGTAACTTTGATCTTGGTGTTTTTTTCAAAAAAAGGGGTTAAAATTAAGCCAGGATTTTTTGAATGAGAGTAGCCTTGAAGTACAAATAGGGACGTTCGTTTCGTTTTAAGACACAATTCAGATTTTTATGCCTAAAACTCATGACGAGGCATCGTTTTGAAGTTGAAACTGTTTATATACGGTAGTTGTTTTTCCTGATGGCGCTTTCGGGTCACGTCAGTTGAGATTTGATCTTATAACTGATATTATAAATTTTGTCTAGATTCTGGCAATGTGATAAAGGGAGTTTTGACGTTTTCTTATATCTTATACACTCAGAATGTCATCTCTCAGTGGTTTGACTTTAAACTCTTTCCTCACAGAGAGATATATCATAGTTCAGAAAAACAAAATGATTTCATTTTTAAGCTGGTCAAAACCAAACACTAATGTCTTGATCTTGGATTACAAATTTTTCGATAAACAGCAAATTTTTAATTAAAAAATTTTCTATATAATAAGTTTTCTAATGTCGAACTAAATTAAATTGAATATAATTTTATCTTTGAGTTATTCTAATGCAAATTTAAATTTTAAACCAGTTCCTTCGAAATGGCGCTGAATAATAAAATGCAATTTATTTGATTAAACCTTTTCTAATAAAATGCAAAAGATATTCAGTGCCATTAGTCGTAGGATTTTTTTTCATACTGTCAAAAGAACAATGTTCTACGACCTGTTGCACTTGATATTCAGTCAGGTTTTTTCCTAGAAAGGAAGAAAAGTCCTAAATCGATTACAAAATTGTTAGTTGATTTACTAGTTTCAATTTATTAAATTAATTTCTACTTTTTTCATATCTTTATAGAATATTTTCCTGTTGCCTGCATTCCCAATATTCAACAAGTATGTATATGCTTGGAAAATGGACTGTACACAATTCCTGCAAAGAATTTTGGCATAATTTTTGCCATCCTAACGCAACCTTGGCCAAAACAAATAATAAATAATTGTTTATTACTTTTTTCCTCCAAAAACAACTTGAAAAATATCGGAAAATCACATCGGATTTTCTGATTGGATTTTATCATGTACCGGTATTGAAATTTTTTATTTATTCAGTTTTTTCTTTACTTTGCTTATTGATAAATAAATTTAGTTTTTGACACCGCAACGGATTCTGATTCTTTTTATTTAAGTAAACAACAGCATTATAATACAAAAATAGTATATATACAAATAATACAAATACACAAATAGCAATACCAAACTAAAAATTGCTACTTTACATTAAATAAATAGCAAATTTTAAGGAAATGATTTTCATGCATTACATTTTTGTCCCCTGCTATATTACGTAATCTGTCTTTCATAAATTTAAACGCGTGAATTTGTCCACTACAATCTAATGCATTTGGGCTAGTTTTTCAGCTAAGTCATCTTCATCCATAGTTGTATCTCTGAGAAAAAAATTCTTAATAATGTTCTGAACTCGCAAAGTTTGAAGAACCTCACCCCAGTTGAAAATTATGAAAAGTATGAGACAGATGTATTAAACACTATCTCCTCAAACTTTTCTAACGCGATTGTTGACACGATTATCAGTGCCTCGTTATGAGAAGAAAGGCAAGTTCATCAGAAATCAGAAATCCATCAACAGTTCGAAACAACTGCAGTCAAGAGTCGAGTCAGCATCTCGCTAACCAAGCGCCGCCAAGCGTGTGAAATGTGAATTATAATCGTATAAACCAGTATAAAGTATAAACCCAAGCCCGAATCTTACCTTCAGCATTCCAAAAGTTAAAACTACATTAACTTAACTGCTTTTGGAAATCATCTCAAAGATGATTAAAGATTAATGCCCTGTTGCCCTGTTCACACTTGAATGCTTTTCTGGAAAATGACGTCATCATTTCTCAAGTGGAAAAGTAAAAAATGGAGTGTTCACCCACTTGATCATTTTAAACTTCAGAAAAGTTAGTTGTCAAAGCACGCTCGCTGATTGGCTAACATTATCGACGACTGACTGACTGACTGACTGACTTCCGGCCCATGCTTCCGGCCTATTATATTATATAGTTAAGGAGAGAATCATTCCGATACAAGAATCTTAACCTCTGATCGTAACGATGAAATTCATTTTGGACGTGGCCAATCTCGAGGACATTATTCTCGTCAAGATTGCCGTTTATATGTGGAAACAATATTCTCATATTTCTATTGATTGGACCGGATATAATATCAATTCGTGCAAGACACAATGGTCAACAGTCGAAGATGGAGTTTGCGAACGCGTCAATCATTTACCTATCCCTGGCCAGCTTAAAACTTCATTGCTTAGAATAGTCAAACACGTTGGACGGGAGTTGCGCGATTGGCTCCGATATTTAATGGAACAAGTGTTTGATAAAAGTTCAAGTTCTCCACAGTTGATGAAATCTTTGACCGAATGCACGCAATGGACGATGCATGGCAAATTGAACGCACCGAAAACAGCCCTAGTGGTTTCAAAATTCAAAGGATTGCCCATTACTAAACGATTCGACATTGCTTGCATGTTTTGTGTCGCGGTTGAAATTCACCATCTTTGGACCAAACATTCGAAACTTTTGAAAAAGCATTTTCACGTAGTTACGGGAAACCACAACAGGAAACGTGACACTAAAAAGATGATGTACAATTTTTGGAATGACTATTCGTTTAAAACTGATCCTAGTGCAATATCCGACAAGATTTCCATCTGCTTAGAGTCTATGTCCGATATAAACCAATGTGCAGTCCACTACTTCTGGTCAATAATGAGCAAAGCTGAAAGAAGTGAATTATTCGAAACATTTTACCTCGAAACATCAGATGATAACTTAGAATTGATTGATTTATTTTTTGATGGAAGGTCATAGAGAAGATATGAATTTCGGGAATGACATCTTATACTTCCTACTATCTCAGTTGGACGAAGTACAAGTAGATGCCATTTTATTCTCGCACTTGTGTGAAAACATTTGCCTGCTTTTCCTATGCGATTTTGTTTACTTGCAACTTTATAGACCGACTATAAACTTAATTCGAAACACGATTTCCGTTGAAGACTTTAAAGAAATATTCTACATAGCAGTTAACTCGCTGCATTATTGGAGGATTCGGGATTATGTCGCAGATTTGTGGACGAATGCTTCACCCGGACACAGACGTTTTGTCTACGAAGATGATGATACGTTTGAACGTATTTGTTTTAAATTAATCTATTTACAAGATATTGTTAACTTGGAATTATTGTTGAGAGACGTGCCTGTTGAAACACGGAGGAGGATCTTGTTCAAGTATATGTATATTCATGTAAATGTACCAAACGATCGTGTTGCGGTCAGACCGAGCGATTGGGACTTTTTGGAGGATGCTGCTAACCAATGTATTACGATAACCGAAGAAATGGTGATTTTTAAAAGGGATTGTTGTTGGATTGCTGACAAAGTATATTTTGCTTTAAGTGATCTAGATGAACGAAACAGATTTCTGAAATTTTGTTTTAGAAATTGTGTCGAAAGGAACAGCTTCGAGCGGATTTTAGCTCTTAATCAGAGCCTGCGCACGGCTACTGACCATCATCATACGCAAAACATAAAAAAAATGACCGAAAGAAAAAACAGGCTACATTTTTCTTTTTAAAAATTTTTTCAAATTTCTAGTATACTTGTAATCAGTCGAATGTTTCTCAAATTTAAGAAAGTTTGAATAAATGATATTTTCTTTGGATTAATTTTTGCTATTTTCAAAAAACATTCAATAAATAGATTTAAAATTAATGTTGTGGGTTTAACTCGTAACTATAACGTTTAATGCATTGGTGCAAACTCTATATTGAGATGAAGCAGATTTACAAATAAAATTGATAAAATGAAGTTGAGGCCATAGAATAAAAAAAAATGATGTTAATCTTACCCACGAGTGTCCATTCATGAATCAGATGATCAGGATACACAGTTTCCACTTTCCTATCACTTATTCGCCGAAAAGATGAAAATGTCAGTTCACAAGTAGCGATGATCACTTTGCAGGTGAGTAGCCTGAATCAACTTCGTAGGAGCATTTATGCAAATTGTTTTATGCTTTTCACTCCGTCCTAGATGATCTAAATTAAAGAAAAAAATTAAAAAAATGATTTTTATTGTAAATTAAATGGTGCGGTTGGTAAAATACGCGAAAAATGGATATTTTCAACTCTGACTTTTCGTAATATACTACTGTAACTCCTTGGACAAATAGACTGATTACGTGGCATCATTTTGAAGTTGAAAATTGATCAAACTAACCCTGGTTTACGGTAGTTATTTTTCCTGAATAGCGCTTTCGGTTACATAAGTCACATCAGTTGAGAGTTGATAATTTATAAATTTGACGTTTTCTTATATCTATAATACACTCAGAATGTCATCTTTCAGTGGTTTGACTTCAACCTCTTACCTCACAGAGAGATAAATCATAGTTCAGAAAAACAAAATGATTTTATTTTTAAGCTGCTCAAAGCCGAAAACTGTTTATTGACCTTGGTTCACAAATTTTTCGATAAACTGCAAATTTTTAATTAAAAAATTTTAAGTTTTCTAATGTCGAACCAAATTCAATTAAAACAATAATATTAAATTAATATTTTTAAAACTTTTATTCTGGTTTTAAAAGTTTGACTCTTCCCAGGCAACACCAAACGTTTGCAACTGTTGCTGCATTGTTCTAAATGACACTTCTTCTAACATTGCTGCACTGTTGCCAATAGTGCAGCAATGTTAGAAGAACACAGTCCATTTTCTAAACATATACTCGAATATTGGCAACGAAGAAATCAAGACAACATTCTTATTTTGATGTACGAAGATATGAAAAAGGTATAAATTAATTTTTTTACTTCTAATTTCAAATTATTACTTGTTTTAAAATATAAATTCCAGGATTTGGCATCTGCAGTGCGAGATATTGCCTCATTTCTAGAAAAAAACTTGAACGATGACCAAGTGCAACAGGTGGTTAAACACTGCAGTTTCGAAAGCATGAAAAAAATCCAAAAAGCACTAAATACTTAAAAGGATTCATGAGAAAAGGTTTAATAAGAATTAAATTCGTATATACCTACCTAAATAATTCATTTTCTCTCAATTCAGGCAAAGTAGGAGACTGGAGAAATATTTTCACAGAAGAGATGAGTCAGCAAATGGATGACTACGTTCAGCGCCATTTTGAAGGCACTGGATTGAAGTTTAAATTTGATTTGTAGATGAATTTATATGAATTATATTAAGAACTTTATACATTCTTGTTTTCAGCTACAAATTTGTATATTTTACCCAAAACTCACTACTGAATAAAAATAAAAATTCAAACGTTTGCACTTGCTCGACTAACTAAAACAAAACATGATTTAAGCACAAGGTTTATTAACTGTTTTTTAAGGCATGTCATACACAACTGCATTTGCTTTCCATTCCTCCATTAACAAGTGAAGGATTGGACTAAAAAAATAAAATAAAATAAAATAAAACACACCCAACAGCAGCACTACTAAAGACTACTATACTTGCAACAGCAAACTTTGGATATTTTATTTTTGTTTTTATATTATTTGTTAAAGGAATGATTAATAATAATAAAAAAAAGGAAAAAAAAGGGCTGACATAAATAGGAATGTATGCAACCCCACATATAATAGCATAAACCCAGTGTATAAAAAAATTTTGGTGGGATATACAGTCGTTTTATTACACTGAAATTTGGTTACAAATTTTAGCTTTAAGTGCCAACAGAAACTGTACAGCAAAACGCAATAAAAAAATTATTATTCAAAACGAAAAACATACAAAGTGATGTTAAACAGCAAATAGAAAAAAAAAGAAAAATAAAAAGAATATTAGTTTCATCTTTCCCAAAAAAAAAAAAAAATTCTTTCCAAACCATATTCAACACTGGGTTAAACAAATATTCCAAAAAAGATTGATTTTTTTAATTTTATATAAATTTATTTTTATAATAGTTGTTCAAACATTAATTACTAAATTAACAAAAATTCAACTTCAATTTTACGTCATTTAATTTTTTCTATTTTTTTTTTGTTTTTTAAATTTATGTTACCAAGTTTCGATGAAACAGTTTGTAGTATGGTCACACGATTTCTCAGTTCGCACCAATCATCTTATGAATGACCAGCACCACAGATGACGTAGAAATTTCCATTGGCAAGTTTAATAAAAAACTTTGTAATGAAAAGAAAAAGGAAATTAATCAAAACTTGGTAACGTTGTATACCGTCGTCTCAAAATATTATAGATAGGAAAAGAATCGCTCGATTTTAATAATTTTAATAGCTCACAAAAATAACGTGTTAACGATTTGCATTTTTCAGTTGGTTTGATAGCCAATCGAGCCCTTCGTAGAGACCATCGCCACTTGTCGCACACGTTGCTTGAATGTACCAGTTTCTGTTTCTCAATGAGTGTAGACCCAATTTATCTGTAATTTCTGCCGCATTCATTGCGTTCGGAAGATCCTACAAATATAAAATCAATTGAAATTCAAAGTTTCCTTATGTTCGATCAAGATAAAAATAAAATAAATATAATATTTTATAATCTCAATGTTTGCATATTGCTCACTTGAAGTCTGATATTAATCAGTTAAAAACTCAACTAATAGCTTTCTTATAGCACAAATTAATCGTAAAAAATAGTATTTTGTCTTTAAATCGAAAGAAAAATGACATTTATATGTCACAGCTATGACATTTAAAAGATGATTACCATTTTTCATCAATTAAATAGTGCGAATGACGTAATTTGAGCATAATTTGCCTTATTTGATGTAATACAGTCATACAGACCTGTTTGTTGGCAAAAATTAAAAGTACAGCATCTCGTAATTCGTCTTCAGCCAACATTCTCATCAATTCTTCCCTGGCTTCACCAATACGTTCTCTATCATTACTGTCCACAACAAAAATTAAACCTAAAAAAAAAAATAAAGAAAATAAAAAAATATATCAGTAATAATGAAATAACACAATAATACAATGCTCTCATTATACTTCACCTTGTGTATTTTGAAAATAATGGCGCCACAAAGGCCTGATTTTATCTTGACCGCCGACATCCCAAACAGTGAAACTTATATTTTTATATTCTACCGTTTCTACATTGAATCCTAGAAAAAAAAACCAAACAAAAATAATTAAAACTTATTTAATTCCATCAAAATTTAACCAGATTCGTCTTACCAATTGTGGGTATTGTTGTTACAATCTCTCCCAATTTTAATTTATATAATATTGTGGTTTTACCAGCTGCATCCAATCCAACCATAAGAATACGCATCTCCTTCTTGCCAAAAAGGCCTTTGAATAAATTGGCAAATATATTTCCCATTCTTCTATATGTTTGATTGCACCTGAAATAAAAATATTTTTTCTTAGAATTAAAAAAAAAAAAATTTTCATGAAGAAACATCATATTCGCTTAGTGGTCAATCTGTTAACTCAATTAGGAAACATGTGGATGCCAGTTTCCTAGTAAAAACACGACAAATTGGGGATTCGTACCTATTCGTTACAATAGACACAAATTAAGATATAAAGACGGATTGCTGCGTCGAAATGCCAACACCGGTTTAAGTCGGCTCAAAATGGCGGAAGTCAATGGCTTTCATTTACTCATTTACTTATTATTCGAATTTCATTTGTTATAGCGTTAAATTAATTGTTAATTAGTTACGGGGGTGAGGATTAGGTTGTGATGCTAACTTACCAGATCAAGGACAAGCTGAAATAAAGTTTAATTCACGCGATTTGTTATATACTCACGATGGTTGCTTACCTCGACAACTGTATACACGCCAAAATGGCGGACGTGGAGAAAGATCCGCGTTGAATGCCACGTCAACGTGGTTGTCGCATTACGTCATCTCTAAATCGGCATTGGATAAATTTAGTCACGTGATTAATGTTTTGCTGTTTGTTAGTGAGGTTGTGCTCGGGTTATGTCAATGACGTCAGTTTTTAACAATGGTATGCGGAATAGATCGGATTTGTGGAAGTGCAGAGATTGAAAAAATTATTTTTATTTTTATTGGGAAAAATATAATTAGAAATAAAAATAATTGTTGGGAAAATGTAAATAATCTAAAGGGTAAAGAATCTTTAAATGTAAACAGAGATTGTTTTTAGGGCACTGGGGAATGGGTGATGACGAGGGTGTTGATGTGCCAGCCTGAGCTAGGCTGAATTTGCATCACAGCATCAGTTGGAATTTTATAACTGTTTTAATCTGTTAGAATACATTATTGTTATTGTTTTATTTTCGTGATTTTTATTTTTTGTTGGAGGAGAGAGCTAGAAAAAATATTTTCAATTTTTGTTGGATATACACGCCAACTAGTGGCACAAATTGTAATGTATGAAAAGATAAATAAAATCAAGTTTTACAAAACTGTAAAATATTTTTAGAAAATCTAAAATTCTTTTATAAAATAAAAAAAAATTCTAATTTATAGTCGATTTTTTTACAATGCTGCAAAGAAATTTAAATAATACACAACATGGCAGCACATGACATGATGCCGACGATATCATGATTCATTTATTCAAAAGTCAAATTTGTACACGTAATACATTTTAACGTGTATCGCACTGAAAAAGTGATAAACAACCAAAATATATTTGATAACGTTACGATTGATATTAAAATTAAATAAAAATAAAAATGATATATTTTAAAACACATCGGTGATAAAATAGTCAATTTCATATATTTAGTTCTTCACCGACCAATTATGAGGCAGAGGGTATACAAAGACGCCTTGATGGCTGGCTGCAATGAGTAAACTGGGGGAAAAGGGTCGCCAATGAGTCTGGACAGACTTCAACACACTTGACATACGTACCATATTTTACAGATAAAATTTATTTTTTTAAAATTCACATTTTTCTCTCAAAAATGTCATTTTTTGTTATTAAAATTTAACTTACACCGCATATTGAAATATTCTCTGATGCAATAAAAAGAGATGCAAACAAATGAATTTTTTTTGTTTTTTTTAATATTGACCCTCTCAACTGCAATTTTCTCTTCTCCTTGCAAGAAAGATGTGTGTTCCACTTTACCCTCTGATATTACCGGGCATCTGGCAAAGCGAATATAATACAGTATTCAGTGGGAGGAAGGGAATTTCTATATACCATACTAAAAAAGGTCTATGTACGAAAAATGTACTACCCTCTGATAGGGAAGATTTTTAATAAGAGTGAAGTCTACCATAGGCTATACTTAAAATCAAGGCAGCTGCAAAACAGGACCGTCTTTTCTTCTGACAGAAATTTTCAATACTGTAATTTACAAAATAAAATAGCCTAAGTGTATAGTTATATGGAATATAATTATGTTTTGATAACTATAGAGGAGAAACATGATTTTTTTGATTTTTCTTGGATTTTTATCACCTTTTATAAAAATTCCAGACTAAACGTTAAAATAAATTAAATAAATAAAAAAAAAAAAATAAAA
>JH432007.1:183828-203282 GCA_000239455.1 Strigamia maritima | reverse complement strand
AAAAAAAAATCATTTCAACCATTTTAAGAGATGGCAAACATTATTCAGTCATAATATTTTTGATGTCGTAAACCCTTTAATGGATATCTTCAAAAATAGTTTCTTTTTGTCAGAAAAAAAGAGGAAAATGCTAATGATAGCCAAAGTAAATAAAGAATAATGAAAAATCTGTTGTAATAATAATGTTTAACGTAAATAATTCTGTCTGGAAGTAGAAAATCTTGATATAAAAATTCAATTTTATATCAAATATCGAAATATTAAAAAAAATTGTTATGTAGAAGAGGTGCCAAAGACTTTTGGTTTTTTTTTTCGTCTATTGGATGGTTTAGCCAACATTGACCTGTTTTTTCTTGTGCCAATTCACCTAAAATATCTGCAACAGGTGACACAGAATCCTTACTTAGCTGTAATTACCGTACGGTTTAGATTTAAAACAGGGCAAAACCGTGTCTTAGTGCAGTTAATTCTCATTTGAGAGTTTGCCAAGTGGAGTGGGAAAATGAATAGATTTTGGCAACTTCGGTTATATCCATGATCTCTTTTTTGAACATTCCTCTGATACGTCGATTTAACGTCACTTTGGGACAAACTTAGCAATGAGATTGGGCACAAGAATGTGTCACCAAAAACCAATGAAACTGAATAGTGGCTAGTCAGAACTATCAGATTTGTCTGTAGTTTGTCTGTCGCCATCTATTGGAGTACAATAACACTAAAAAAAGAATTCATTTTCTTTTTGTTTGAATTGAATTTTCACTTCTTATCTTGACAATAGGATTGTTTAAATGATTTTTTTTAACACTTTTTTTAAAAATTTTTTTTACGAAAATTTTAAATTGATTAGACTAAATTTAAACACAAACTTATTTATAGTTAACGTCCATCTTTGTTGGTTCTTAAACATGAGTGTTAAAAATTGAAAGATCAAATCAGTTGTTGTATACTCTTAACAATATAATAGTTAATGGATCTTTGAATTTGATTGTTTTTGTTATGATTAATGATATCTGAAAAATATATAATTACCTAAAAAAACAGGATCTATCAAAATCGAGCGGTTTTCAACGAAGAAGTACACAAGAGTATTGTTTGCATCTTCATTTAGAGGTAAAGATGAGGTATGAGGTTAATTCACCGCGGGCACAACCAACTCGAACGGTTGGTCGAAAAAATGTAACTCGTATGAGGCTGAGCTGCAGTTACAATAATAGACTTGCACACTTGCAAAGCCTTGAGATATTTCCAGTTGTCACCAACTACTAACGTGTCACTTGAAGAAAATCTACCAGTAGGTGCGCTGAAGGAAGTAAGTAGTACCGCCTTTTCTTCCTATTTTGGGCAACTCGAGCTCTCGTGCATCTTCACTCATTTTCGTCTAGGATGATGGTCTCTTCTCTCAGCTGGTATTTCAAGGGATGGATTTGTTTTAACGAATAAGAACTGTTTAAAACAAGGCCGGTTTATTGTTTATATATCTATTTCATTGTTTGTTTTTTCTAGTTTTATTTTTTAATTTTTTTTGTTATAATTAGTGAAATAAAAAATAAAATAATTGTTATCAGCAGTTTGTTTGTTTGTTTGTTTATTTATATAATCATTTTCATCGTGTTGAACTTGTGTTATTTAAAAATATAACTAATTTTAAAAAAAAAAAAAAATTTTAATAATATTTGTCTTACAGTAAGAATTACTTTAATATTTTTAAGTTTGAGAAATTGCTAATAGCTGGCGACACTTGCCAGGAAGAATTTCGTATGTACACGTTTGAGCTCGCGTTTGAGATATTCTTGGAAACCCCCGCTACATCTAGTGACGTCACAACACCTGATCCGGAAACTCCAACACAGCGGTTTTAACGCAAGTTCGTCGTGTGGCTCTTGGCATTCCCGGTTCCGTGAATCGACTCTAACCAGAATATTGCACGAGCCGTCGTCGTTCAGCACATCACATGTTATTCAGGTGATGCAACAAATAGGTTTGCAAATTAATCGAATTTTTCAGTTTTTGCACCACCCAATTATCCCGTGAAGGTGTTTATATACCTGTTGTCAACGGTAAATCGGTGGTGCATCAATTGTTTTAGGCTTAGTTCAATTACTGTAAAATGATGATAAAACTTTAGCATGACTCATCGACCATGTTTTTGACATTTCTTTTGTCCAAAATAATATTTTCCTGAAACCGAATGATGATTTCGAATAGAGGACGAATGACACATCTAATTTTACATTTTACAGGTGCGATTCGAATAGTATTATGATTTTCCGAAATGGATAATCATCAGTCATCTCCAACTCTGGGATTAGTGGAAGTGGATTATGGAGAATTTGAGTTTTACGAGAAATGCGGCGGAGGCGCATACGGCTCTGTTTATAGGGCGGGATGGAAGTCGAAAGATACAATCGTTGCTGTCAAAAAAGTGCTCGTTCTTGAAAAAGAGGTAAAAGAATTATATTTCTTTATGTTGTTATTGATTTTTTAATTTTTTTTTTTTTTTTTTTTGTAGGCTCAAGTACTGAGTATTTTAAGTCACAAAAACATCATTCAGTTTTATGGCGCTGTGACTAAACCGCCTAATTATTGTTTAGTTATGGGTTGGTATTTTTTTATTTATTGATTGTTTTTTGTTTACATTTGATTACAACTTTTTTTTTTTTTTTTTTTAATTTTGAAGAATATGCAACCGAAGGATCACTCTATTCTTTTTTATCTTCGCATCAAGGGGATAATATGCTCAGTTATGAAAAGATTTTATTTTGGGCTTTGGATATTGCACGAGGAATGAATTATTTACATACTGAAGCTCCCGTTACAGTTATACATAGGGATCTGAAATCGAAAAATGGTAATAATTATAAATTATTATGGAATAAATAAATATAATAATTTTTGTTAATTTGCAGTTGTGTTAACTTCTGATTATGTTTGCAAACTTTGTGATTTTGGAGCATCGCGATTTCACGGTAGCACAACAAAAATGTCCTTAGCTGGGACAATACCTTGGATGGCACCTGAAGTATAACATATTATTATTTTATTTAAATGAATTTATATTTATATTTATTTGGTTTTTTTAAATTACAGGTGATTCAATCGTTACCTACGTCGGCAGCCTGTGATATTTGGTCTTATGGAGTGGTAAATAATTTGTGTTTAAATAAATTATATTTGTTATTTAATTTAATTTATTTTATTTTGAAGGTTTTGTGGGAGTTATTGACTCACGAAATACCTTTTAAGGGAATTGAAGGCTTTCAGATAGCATGGTTGGTTGTAGAAAAAGACGAGGTATCACTTATTGTAATTATAGAATTATTTTTGCATTGCTAACCTGCAACGTTTTTAGAGATTAGTCATTCCTAGTACTTGTCCAGCACCTTTGGGCAATTTGATGAAAATGTCGTGGCAGAAAGAACCTCGTAAACGACCATCATTCGTTTGCATAATAGAACAATTGCAGGCTTTTCAGAGAGACGGTATATTTTAATCATTTTTTATTTATTTATCTTTATTTAATTGTATTTGTATTATATACAGATGATATAGAAGCATCTTATCTAAAAGAAAGAAGTTTATGGAAGTGAGTTACGATTACGAGTTGGAATTGTACTGGAATGACGTGTTTTGGTTTGTTGCAGATTTGAAATTGAAGAAACTTTTAGTCGTATTCAAAACATGGAACGTGATCTGGATATTCGACAGAAAGAACTACAAGAATGGGAACGTCGTTTGGAGGAAAAGGAACAAAGTTTAGAACGTCAACAGTATTTGCAGAAGTTGAATTCGCACGATGTTAATATGTGGACTGAGGATGATGTTGTGAGTTTAAAGTATTTTGCTCCGATATTGACAATTTTTAAACTAATTTTATTGTTTTAATTTTTTAATTTTTAGAATTTTTGGTTTCAACAAGTCGTCAAACAAGGTAAACCAAAAAATAAATCATCGGTTTAATTATAATCCTAATTAATTATATTTCTTAGAGCACAAGAAAGATTTAGCGCGTTACGTTCCATTGTTTCCCAAGCACAATATTTCAGGACGAAGTTTACTAAAATTAAACCAGGACGATTTTCGCCAAATGGGCATTATTTCAATTGGGCATATTAAAACACTGAATGTAATTAATCAATTAGTTTTATATTTTTTTTTTTTTTTTGTCAATTTTAATAATAAAAACTTTAATATTTCAGGATGAAATCGAACAATTAAATGTACATAATACTCGAATGTTGGATTTTCCTCCCTTAGAAAACGTAATATCATACAAATTACATCGTGTAATATTAAATTTTCATAATTCTTTTTTTAATTTCCAGACTATTTTCGAACCTATGATTGGTTCTGTTGATATGCCAGCATCACGCGTCAAATTAATTCTTATGTTTGGCAGCCACATTAGACGAGGCGCTCACGAATCGGTACATCAAATAAAATAACTATATGCTCAAGTGAAAAACAACTTTTTTTTATATAATTTAATATTAATTCTAGGAACACAAGTGGAAAATGTACGCCGAAGTCGACGAAAACGACAATCCCGCGGCTATAGGGTGTATAAAGAAAGTAGCATTTCGATTTCAAGAAACAGAACAAATTATTCAACAAGCTCCATTTGTAATGGAACGATGGTATACGGGTATTCATGACGATACTATTGTAGACTGCACTGTTTTTTATCAGGTAAATTAAAATACTAAACACTAAATAACATAAAATTTAACTTTTTAAATTTTTTTTTTCTTCAAGTCTTTCGTGAAAAAACCAAAGCATTCTCGATACCGCCACAAGATCCGACTGGAAAACTGCAAAGTACATCAACGAGAAGTCACGTTACTTTTTAAACCGACTATATCGCTTCAAAAAGCACAAGCAGCTATATCTAGACCCATGACACCCAACAGAAATACCGCATCACCGATCCTGATGGGTGCTTGGCAATCTCGATCCTTAATATCACATTCCCCTGTGCTCCGAACATCTCCAAGTACAAATTTTAATCTAAAATATTAAGTAAAAATTTATATTTTAAATACATTTAGATGCAGGAATGTGGGCTAAAGTCGTCTCTGGTCGCAAATCATCTTTAAATGCATCGCCCGCCAACGGCCGCAAATCGTCATTAACCGCATCGCCAGCTTCCAGTCGCAAAACCAGCCTTCCAGCGACAACTTCATCGCCTCATCTAGACGTACCTCTCGTACAACGAGCCGTTAGTGATCCCGTTAACACCCCGCCGTCTTCGCGGCGCAAAAGTCGCGATAAAAGGGGCGGCTTATTAAAAGCGATTGGGATGCGGACGAAACATCGGCGGGGCTCTAAAGTCAAATGGCAACAAAAACAATTAAATGGCAATTCAAATGACTCAGCATTGCCCGCCAAGGATGAATTTAGTAGCTCGGACAGCGGATCGAACACAATCAGTGACGCAGATGCTGTTTTCAATAATTCTAAGGCTGTAAATGGACAAAAGACAGATGCGCGACGTCTTAATCGAAGTGATAGTGGGTTTCAAAAGTCCCCCGAATCGTTGAGGCAAGAACCGCGTTATTCCACAAATGAGCACAAATCTTGGTCGACGAAGGAGAAAGTGGGAAAAATCGGTTCAAAAAAGGGTTTTTCATCGAGCAAATCGAGGAAAATATCGATTTTCGACAAACCCAATCTGAATGACAGCACAAATGGTGTGAGTGACATAAGCGAGGCTTTGGAAGCAGCTAAAATTTCATGCAAATGCTCCGAAAACGGCCAGAACTCAAATGTGGCGAGTGATAAAGCGAGTGTGGGGCTCGGTGAGAATAAAAAGGAGTCGAGAGGCCGGGGGTTTCGAGGTATTGGGGGTTTTCAAAGAAATTTTATGCGTAAATGGTAGTTAAGTGACGGTAAATGCCAGTATTTTTAGATTTATATCACTTATTTTATTTCAATTGAATGATTAGTGTGTGAATGGGAATTATAATTGATCATGTTTTTTTGTTTTTTTTAAATTTTTGTATGCATACAAAAATATGTACATGTACATATTTAAGACATTTTTTTTACCATGAATTTTATTATAATTAATTAATTGTAATTAGAAATTATTGTTTTGAATGCATAGAACATTTACGGTATATTTGGTATTGCACTAAAAATATTTTTTTGTTTGTTTGTGATTTTTTTATTATTATTATTATTATTATTATTATTATTATTATTATTATTATAGGTATTAATTTCTTGTTATTTTATATAGGTTGTAAAAAATGTTGATTTACATAGCGAATGCTGCGAAGACGAATAATTAAAGATGTTTTAAAAATTGTTATTAAAGTAAAATCGTGATACATAATGATGTAGAGGATGTTTGTTAATTATTAGTCCGTTTTACTTGTTACCAAATCGTTTGAACTTCATGTACAATACGCGCTCACATGCAAATGAATTGTTTTCTACAAATAAAATAAATAAATGAAAATAAATGAAAGCCAGCATCCGTTTGGACTTTAATTTCAGTCTTAAATGGCTGGATTATCAACGTTGGATATGTGCTGGGCATTCACTTCTAATCTAGATGGAGTGAAAACCCTATTTTTAACCTCGGTTTAGTCGAGGATGAGAAAAAGAAAAGGAATCGCAAGTGAAAGTCGTTGATAATCCAACCAAATGCGAAGCGATTCCAGTTAGGACTCAGAATGTTGTCAAAGTTTGTCACACACTCCCGGCTTATGGTAGTAAGAGAGTAGAGGAGCTCGCTAGACCGACAAGTAGTAGATTACCGTTCAGAAGAAATGGTTTCAGAAAGGAAAAAGAAAAAAGCAAAAACGAATGCAGCAAGAGCAAAACTTTGCCACGAAATTTGGGCGCCGAAGCCAAGGTTTGTTTTTTTATTTCGAATTCAGATAATTATTATTATTTCATTATTTTATTATTTTATTATTTTATTATTTTATTTACTATTTTTAATTTTTTAGAGAATTTTTAGTGCGCCTAAAAGTATTCTGAAAAAACCTTCCACGTCTGGGGATCACGCTGAAGCGGAAACCACTTGTTGTGTCCCAGAGATCCCGGCATCAGTCCCGAATAAAAGAGAGGAGGAGATGAGTTGTGGGAATGCTGATGACGGGACTGCTGCAATGCCGAACAAAATCAGTTGCGGGAATGCTGATGACGGGAGTGCCGCAATGCCGAACAAAATCGTTTTTTTGCGAATTGACGATCTTCATATTTTTCGACCCGGTGAAACCAGAGATTTAGTTTCTAATGCTAGCAATATTAGTTTGTAATTGTTTTCTTCTTTGTTAAAATTTCTGTTTTATATATATATATATATTATACATTCCTGTAACCTTATTTTACTACATAGTTTAATTTTTCGAGTTATTTCAACTCAAAATTCATTAAAATATTGCTGGTACAAACGTTTTCGTAATTTATTACAAACCCGATTTTTATTACAAATTAAAAAAATAATTAATTTACATGGTGAAACTTAAAAACAAATCTCGATTATTACATTAATGTAATGTAGTTACATGACATGACATTCTTGTCCTTAAAGTCGGCAGTGTGACTTAAAATACTGGGTAATTACTGCAGTTTAAAATTTTTCACCAATCCATCGACGTGATCTGCAAATAAAACATAAATTTGAGCTTTATAGATCAATTTTCTATTTTAAATGTTCCCGTAGGTATAGGTATACCCATCATCTCTTGCGACAACGTTTCTTTTTCCGCACCCACACCCGGTTCCCTAGGATGCCGGACCAACCGACAACTGTGAATTTCCTCGGAAATTATTTCAAGATTCCTCAGAGATTCCGCATAATTTCTTTTAGCTTCATTTATAGTTATCTGCAACTGTTCAATCCGTTGCTTCAAAACTTCCAACTCTTTTAAATAAGTTCCTTTTAGAGCAAAATAAGGTACTAAAAAAAAAATAAAAAAAATTAATAAATTCACAATTTCACAATAATTTTAGATTTAAATAAGTTTTACGTTGTTTTAGAAATAATTCCTTTAGATTCCTTTTCCATTTGGTGAATTTTCAGTGTTTCACGTACAAATTCAGCTGCTTTTCGCTCGTGTTCCTTCTCACATGATGCTTTCTTCCTCTCCGTTTCACTAACCTGAAATAACCCAATGAAAATGTATGTTCTTCAATTGATCGGTCATTAACTAGGAAGTGATACTTCAATTATGATGCGATTGAGCATTTCCTGTAATGCAGGATTAAATTCGAACTCTCTTTGTTTATTGAGGAAACGTTTTTCAGCTGTGGTGTACGCTTCCTTGGCTGATTCGTGAGCAGTGACTGACCGCTGGAACTTTACAGCGGCTTTTTGAGTTTCAATTTGTGCCAATTTCGCTAGTTCTTTAGCGACGTAATACGGTCTTGCTTTTTCAATACATGATTTGCTTATTTGTTTGTTTAGTCTTTTCAATTTGTGAGAATATAAAGTAAATGTCGTGTGGAACAAAGAGTTTGCATCCTGTAAATGAATATTTTCAATTTATTGTTTTATGAATAATTTTGAGGAAAAATACTTCAAATTGTTTTTCAAGTTTATTGATTTCATCCGCACACGTGTTTAGTTTTTCAAGTTCAATCTGAAAAAAATAAAAATAGAGATAAAAAATAAATAAAAAACGCAAGATTTAAATTTCGGGTTTGCTTACTTGAATCCGAGGATCCAACGTTTCGTCTTCGTCTATGGGTTCCGACATTAAAAAATGTTTTGAAAATATGTGTAAATTAAGTTGTCAGTTGCTAAATCGAGTAATCTACAACTCATAATAAATGTGAGTCAGATCGGACTAATTGAATGTATGATATCAACACCAAGCTTTTGGTTTACCTTGCGTTTAACAATTTAACCACCAGAGTGCAGTAATTGTTCTTCCAGGACCAGGAACCTTTGCAGATCACGTGTTTGGCACGCGGCCATCAAGGTTTGTTATTCCATTGTTTTGAATGTAATTTTTCTATTTAAATAATTTTTTTAAATAGATTCAACATGAAAAATTACTGCAATTCATGACAAAGAACACACGAATCATCAATGACAACGACTCAGAATTGTAAGTACCGTTGGTGAACTTTTGATACGGTAAGCAGGTCTACCTTAGTTATTAGTTATAGTTACGAATATTTTTTAATCAAAAATAACAACTTTTAAATATTTTGAAAAATCAATATTTAAATGTTAATGAATGAACATTTTTAGTTCATCTAGTTATACAATAAAAAAATATTTATGCCATCATCAAATATTCATGTACAAACAATGTGTTTTACTCTGGGCATGGATTCTCTTAACTTTCTCCAAAAATAAGGTTTCTTAGCTTCAACATGTGTTGAACATAAGTTATGAATGTTTTGAATTCTTGATCGATTTTCGAGAGGTCAGGTACCTCATTTGGCACAACTACAATCAGACGGCGCATGTGATCTTTAAGACCTTGTTGGTAAGCGATATCGAACTCCAAACGACTCCATTCACTTTTCAAATAATTGTCAGTCAACACTATGATAGTTCGTCTACTACTTTCAACTGATCTGACAATTTGATCGGTTATAAATTCACCCGCTCGCCAGTCTCTGTTGTGCAAACACAGTTTATACGACCATTTGTACGCCCATTTCCAGACCCGGAATGAGGAAATCCACGAGCCAATCCTCATCTTCATTGCTGTAGGAAACAAATGCATCGTAAATCTTATCGGCATCCACATTTTCTTCAGTTAGAATCCTCACACACATTCCGTTTGAATACATGTAGTAGAAAATTTCTGATTTATACTTATTAAACAGTATGAAAATGACACTTAGTAAAATTACGAATACAATAATTGGTAATAAGAACCATAACAAATTTATACTATTACAAATTTAATCGATATCTGTAAAATTATACATTTTATTTTCTCTTAAACAGAACCATTCGTACTTTTCATCAATAAGACGTGATTTGACTACAAATTTACTCATTTTGCAATTAGATTTCCAAGGATTATTTTTTAATCTGACCTCGGCCAAATGCGACAAACTCGCAATTCTAGCATCGAATTCAGTCAAGGAATTATTGTTTAAGTAAAGTATGGATAAGTTCGGTGATATAGTCATGTTTTTTAGTGATTCTAACTGGTTATAAGAGAGGTCTAATATTGTTATTTCAGACCATATTGGATCATTTTTTGCTGGTAATGAGGAAATTTGATTCCAAGTTAAATTTAGAATCGAAAGAATGAGAGGATAATGAGAGGAAAATCCGTTAAGCTCGAATTATCGCATACAATTGAGACATGGGATTTTATCAAGATCATCAACGTAACAATGACAGGGAGGAGGACAGTTGTTTGGATATTCACATAATAAATTGGTGTTTATGGTTTGCAGATTTTTTCCACTCATTTCGTGTGGATTGGAACAGAAATTATTTTCAGTAATGAAAGTGTATTGTTTATTCTGATTATTAGTATTCCGAAGATATACTTTATAAATTTGTTTAATTCGCAGTCACACACTAATGGATTGAAAGACAAGTCGAATGTCACCAATTTCGTGTTATGTTTATATGAAATTTCAAAAAGTGTTAAATTTATGCGAGATATATTATTGTTGCTTAAAATCAGTCTGGAAATGTTTTGAAAAGTTTTCAAATCATTTTCCTCCAATTTCATAATGTTATTGAATGAAATGTCAACTTGTTCAACTTGAACTTGAACATTTAAAATAGTTTATATAGTTATCGGGTTTTATATCGTTAAGTACGTATGTTTTATGAATGTGAGGGCAATTATTGGACATGTCAAAACTATTTGCATATCGCATATACCAAATAATAGGTATGTTCAATGTGATTAATTTGTTAACACGTAAATCGACATTAATATTTGTATTAGAATGCAAGTCTAACATAGAAAACTAGTGGATTGAGTTATTATTTAATGCAAGTTTTTTTAAATTTTTACAGTTGTGTAGTCCTGATGTTGTAAAATGAGTGATATTGTTTGATTGAAGGTTAAGCAATTCTAGTCTTTTTAGCTCATCGAGATTTAGACGTATTTCGTTAAAGGTCAAGTGCAGTCTAAAATTTAATTTTAATGCGTGAAAGAGTGATAACAATAATGTATATTTCATTTTTTTAAATATTTTATTGTTGCATATTTATTATTATATAACAATTCCAATATTCCTTCTCCACAATGCAAAGCATCATGGTCGAATGACGTTCCCAATCCTAAAATTCAAATGATCCAGAACTAGTTCTCAGGTTTGGTCGAATTTCAACTCTCTGAGCATGCGCATGAATATGCGCATGCTCAGATGGTTATTTTGTTAACAATCAGAACTGGTGACGTAATTTAATCTTTGCTCGACCATGATGCATTGCATGACAAACAAGGCGAGCCAACTAGACATTGTTTTGTTTATAAAATGATAAATATTCAACAATAAAATATTTTAAAAAATGAAATACATGTTATTGTTAACACTCTTTTACATATTAAAATTAAATTTTAGATTGCACTTGACCTTTAAGTTTATTGTTGTTTAACCGAATCTCTACGAGTGTTCTCGAATTTTGAAAAGTCGACCAATGCAGCGTGACGAGATTATTATTGCTGATGTCAAATTTTTGTAAAAGAATATTTTTATACAAGAATGATTTGGGTATAGCAGAAATAGAATTGTAGGATATGTTAAATAGTTCTAGAAATTGCAAATCAAACAGTAAATCTTCGGGTAACGAAGTTAAATTATTATTTGATAAATCCAGTTGCTCGAGTTTTAACATTTTCTTGAAATTTCCTCTTGAAACAGTGTTAACATTGTTGTAACTGACATTATACTTGATTAATGTATCAGTGCCATCGAGCAATTTGGGTATTTGAGTGAATTTGTTAAAACTTAAATTGAATTTACAGAAAGTCTGATTGTAGATTTGCATACTGCCTGTGACAGAGTCTAAACAGTTGTTGGGCAATTTCAGATTACCTATATAAGGTGGGATTCTATCAAATATTTGTGATAAATTTAGTTTGTTACTTATTTTTAGGTGGTCTTGACAAAAATTGGATATTTCAACTGAATCCCATAAATTGTCTTGTTGCATGAGTTTTGGAATAAACCATTGTATGAATTTAAATGGTAAGTTGCTATTCAGTCCATTTATTTGAATTTTGAAACCAATATTTCTGGAAAAAGTCGATTGGAAAGTAAATGATTTGGGAGACCATTCGTGACACACAATTGAAATGACTAGTAGAGATTGTTTATAACAAGTGCACGAATTATCCAATGCGGGACAGCTTTTTTCCCATTCACACTTTAGTAGGTTAGAACAGTTATTTAACTGGCAATAATAGACAGGTTTAGGGAAAATCAGGCACAGCCAAAGTACAGTTAATGAAAGGTGTTTCGACATTGTATGAGGATTTTAAGGGTTGCAACACTGCACTTTGCTGTATTTTTCTGAAAGAATGTAAAAATTGCACTGTTCAAAGTTATTTGATTATATTTTTCAGCAATCTATTAGAAAAGTCTATAGGTTCTTACCTCATGAGATGAGTGTGGTAAGTTTGTCGACGCCGTTTGTCCGAATGGTCGTTTGTCCGAAAAATGGCGTCGAAAAATTAATGAAAATAAAAGATGAAATAAAAAGATAAAAAGATTAAAAAATAAAACAAAGATACACTGTATTTGAATTAGGAGCTGAGATTACAACACCAAAATTAGTAATTGAAAGTTGGTATAGTTGGTAACAGTTGGTAACATTAATATTGCATTAGGTTTCCAATTAGTACCTGGAACGTTAAATGGACTTGGGTCCTTAATCTTAGCACCGAAAAAATAAAGCGGAGCTGACTCCTGGACATTTTCATCACTTTTGTCAGGGCTGTATGCATTTGGAGCTATTTATTAACAAGTAACACAAGACAACAAACGTGTAGATATTAGTCCAAGCTTTAAGTGCCGTAATAACTAATTCCAAATGAGTAGTTGTAGGATTTTTCATGAACAACCTGGTCACTTTTCTCAGGATAATAAGAATTAGGAGCTGAGATTACATCAACCAAAATTAGTGTGCACAAAAACGTTTTTCGGACAAAAAAACGTTTTTAAGACAAAAACGTGTTTCGTTTGTCCGAATGGTTGATTGTCAGAAAAACGTACCGGTCAGCTTTTTCCGTTTTCGGACAATCGGCCATTCGGACAAGTGATCGATACCCCATGAGATAGCTCTGGGAGTTTAGCAAGAATGCGCAAGGTCTTATGAAATTGTTAGTATCGGTATTGCAATTAGAGGAAACTATTGAGGAAAAGGGAGAAAAAGTTACTATAAGTGGCCAGGATTTTCCTATTGAAGACTGAGTTATTAAAATTGCAGTAAATTAAAAATAATTAGCTGTGATAAAAAAAGAAAAGTTTCTTTACTTTGGCTTAGCTTTTTACTTTTGATGATTATAAACAAATTTCTGTTAGATTTAAATTTAGATAGTTCAACAGATTTTTTTTAAATTGTGGGTAACACAATTATATCACGTTCGCACTACACAGGCTAGACAACATTTGAGCTAACTTAACCTTCAAACAGTCGGGTAAAATAAATTTTAGGTTACACAACCAGCAAAGCTGGGTAAAAATTGACCCACAGCATGGCCGTATGAAGGTTAACTTGACAGAAACTAGCTTACGTTATGGCCAGACTGTTCGCACTTAGTTTAAAGCTATCGTAGTCTAGACACATACTTAGCAATAAGTCCAGGATTAGTTATTGCAATCAAAATGGCTGATTTGACCATCATTGGTATAATGCAATCTGGGAGTATGACATCACAAAGCCAGTTAAAGCTAGCCTATAACTAGCTTATCCACAGTTCTCCAAACTAGATAAAGTATATCTAGTTTCAACATTTACTCTAGTTACATGCACATGCTTTTCTGTAAAATGACGTCATTATTTCTCAAGTGGAAAAGTAAAAAAATGCAGTATTCACTCTAGTTTCCACTTTTCCACTTGATAAATGATGACGTCATTTTCCAAAAAAGCGTGTTCTTGTAAACTTAGTAATTGATAAGCTAGCTTAAGATAAGCTAGATGTGTTTGCGCTACATTTATAAACCTATTGCTGGAGACACACTAGGCGTGAATCGCGTTTTAATCCGCTTATTTGCGGTTAAAATTGCCTTTTTGCCAAGCGATTTTGAATGTAGATGCTGCTAGTACTTTTTTGATTACGATTCCAAATCACAGCCAATCAGAAGCTATTTTCTAGGGTCATTCAAAATCGCAAAGCAACGTGATTTGCTTCGCGCCTAATGTGTCTTCAGCATAAACTCTATCCAACAATTTATGCACGAAACTGAGAAGTGAACTTTTTTGCATTGTACCGAAAGTATATATTGTGGTATCTTATTTTAATTCTTTAGCCGAGCTGAGTCGAAAAACCATTGTTTTGTAGCCAAAAAATGTGCGCAACAATACAAAAACCCAAATGTAAATAATTTTTTAAAATATTTTACGAGTGTTTTCGTGCATTTTTGGACTACAAAACAATGATTTTTCGACTCGCTCAACTAGAGGGTTAAAATAAGACACCACAATATATACTTTCGGTACAATGCAAAGGCCATTAACCAATGGGAGTTTCGTGCACGAATTGTTAGATAGAGTTTAGACTAGAGAGTTAAGCTACCGGTGCGAACGTGGTATTACAGTATATGATTTAGGTTAGTTTATGAAATTCAATGTTTCGGTGTATTCTATGAACTGATTTTCGTCCGGTGCTTTTTGTTCTGGGCATGGATGCACGTAGTTTTCTCCAGAAATAAGGTTTCTTAGCTTCAATGTACGTTGTCAATGTTATGAATGTTTTGAATTCTTGATCGATTTTTGAGAGGTCAGGTACCTCATTCGGAACAATTGCAATCAAACGTCGCACTTGATCTCTGAGCGCTTGTTGGTAAGCGACATCGAACTCCAAGCGACTCCATTCACTTTTCAAATAACTGTCGGTCAACACGATGAGAGTCCGTCTGCTACTCTCAACTGATCTGACTATTTGATCGGTTATAAATTCACCCGCTCGCCAGTCTCTGCTGTGCAGACACAATTTATACGACGGAATACCAGTCTCCAGACCCGGCACGAGAAAGTCCACGATCCAATCCTCGTCCTCACCACTGTACGAAACAAATGCATCGTATACTTTATCGACATCGATGTCTTCTTCAGACACAAACTTCAAACACATTCCCTTGGAGAACATGTAGTAGAAAATCTCCGATTTGTACTTGATGTATAGAATTACAGTGACGCTTACTAAAATTACCAGTGTAATAACAGGTATCAAGAGCCATAACAAATTGAAATTGGTACAAATTTGATCGATATTTCTAAAGTCATACATCCTGTCTTCTGTTAAACAGAACCATTCATACTTGTCATCAAGTAGGGGAGATTCTAGCACAAATTTAATCATTTGGCAATCGCATTTCCACGGGTTATTTGCTAGTCTGATCTTTGTCAAATGCGAGAAAATCTCAATTTTTACATCAAATTCAGTCAAGGAATTATTGTTTAAGTAAAGAATGGACAATTTTGGCGAGATAACCATGTTTTTTAGTGATTCTAACTGGTTATAAGAGAGGTCTAACATCGTTATTTGATACCATATTGGATCATTTTCTGCTGGTAAAGAGGAAATTTGATTACTAGTTAAATTTAGGTGAATGGCAACTGTTGAGCCGTAGGAAGTGGTGTTTGGGAAATGAGTTAAATTTGAGTTATCGCATACAATAGATATGAATGAAAAGTTGTCAATGTCGTCAACGTAGCAGTGACAAGATTGTGGACAAGTTTTTGGATATTCACAAAGTAAATTGTAATTAATGCTTTTCAGAGAAGTACCTTTCAGTTGAGTTGGTTTGGAACAGTAATTATTTTGGATATTAAAAGTGAATACTGCGGTCTGATTGCGCAAATACATTACGAATCTGTTTAATCTGCAGTCGCACAGAAATGGATTGAGAGACAAGTCAAAATCAACCATATTGCTATTATTTGTATATGTATTTTCAAAATGGGTTAAATTTACAAGAAATATTTTGTTGCGACTTAGAATGATTTGGGGAATGTCTTGAAATTCTTTCAGAGTATTTTCATCTAATTTTGTGATATTATTGTCTGATAAATCAAGTTTTTCTACTACTTTGTCAAACATATTAGGGTAAAATGTCGCTAAACAGCAATTAGAGCATATAAAATTGCTTATGATTCCATCTGAAGGAAGAACAGATTTTTTCTCATAGGTTATAATGCAATTATGAGATAGGTTTAGTGTTCTAGCTGCGTCGATGTAATTTGTAAGAGGTAAATATAAAGTTGATATTTTATTTCTACTGATATCAAAGTTAATTTTCGACCCTAGGTAAGCACCCAGCTGGTTTAAAGTGGTAAGCGAATTGTTAGTTAGAAGAATTTCTTTCAAGTTTTCAACATTATAAATTGAAATCAAATCTAAGGAGTTAATATTGTTTGATTCAGCACGCAACACTTGCAGTCTTTTTAATGAACTGACATTTAAGTGAAGTTTTTGGATTTTATTGTGGCTCAAATCAATCTCTTCAATCGTTCTGGAATTTTGGAACAAGGAGGCTTGTATTTGGGTGAGGTTATTATTGTTGATGTAAAACTTTCGTAAAAGCACGTTTTTAGACAGGAATAAGATTGGTACAGAAGAAATTGAATTGTTGGACAAATTAAGCTCTTCTAAATTTTCTAAATCAAACAATAAGTCTTCGGGTAGTGAGCTTATTTTATTGCTCGATATGCTCAGTTGTTCTAGCAATAATGAATTGTTGAAATCATTTTTTGAAACCGAACCAATTTTGTTATTCATGATGAAATACTCAGTTACGGTTGTCATGTCATCAAATTTGGGTATTTGATTAAAATTGTTGAAACTTAAATCGAGTTTTTGAAGATTTTGCAACATGAATTGCGGTTTGCCGGAAATAGATTCTAAACAACTGTTTCTAAATTTTAAAATTTGTAAAAAAGAATGGGCATCTCTGAATAAACCTGTTAAATCTAACCGATTACTTATTTCTGAAGAAGTGTTACAAAAATTATAAACATCAACATTTATAATATTTGAACCATTCATAATATTAGTTAAAAACCATTCTAGGAAATTCATTGGTATTGGGTTTTGCTGTCCATTCATGTATAGTTTTAGACTATTGCCGCCTTTGTAGCCTTCGGTTCCAAAGATGAAAGGGGGAACACTCCATTTGGGACACTCAATCATATTAATAGAAAGGTGAGTATCACAAGTACACGAATGATCTAATGATGCACATTTGTTTTCATTTACTGAACATAACTTGGAACAGTTTGAACTGCTTGATTGTTGAGTACAATAAACATACAGTGATGAAAACATCCATGCCCAAAGTACAATTAGAATTGATTTCAACATACTGTGCATTTTTCTGAAATAGATAGAGATTCATGAATTTATTTTAATTTAGAAAATGCTTAATAAATGTTTCAGTAGGAGGTGCATTCGGAAAGTAAATCTCGTGAAAGACGACTGCAGGGTTGACCACGCTAGTCAGTCAAGACTAGCTGACCCGCTAGCGCTAGTTGCAAATTTTTTTTTGCAGCTGTTCCGCTAGCTGATCCGCTATCGCTATAGTTCTAGCTATTTCCTGCTAGATTTCCACTAGATTTCCGCTGGATTTCCGCTAAATTATCGCTAGACTTCTGCTAATTTTTAAAGTTCAAATTATTAAAGTTTTATTATTAAGTTTTTATTTTTTTATAAATTAAATATTAGATTTTTTTTAATTTGAAATTAAAAATATGTCAATGCTTGCAACAATGCAACATTGCAATGTCACTGGCATGCTTACTTGTTTAAAACGTGATGCTTTAAACAATTAAACATGACGGTGACATTGCAGCGATTAAATAATTTATCATTTTACTTTTATCGATTTTTTCGCTGGCAAAACCAGCGGAATTCTAGCGGAAAAATAGCGGAAATTTGATAAGCTATTCACGCTAGTAGCGCGAAATCCGCTACCGCTACTGCTAGCGGTCGCTATCACTAGGCTAGCGATAGCGCCGCTGGGCAGCGCCGCTAGTACTAGCGGTAGCGTGGTCAACCCTGAAGACGAGTTTTGCATGTGATGTGTTTTGTGTATAATTCTGAGTGTGAAAATCTGAGGCAGGTTTTAGCTAAGTTTTAGCTTCTATCACATGACTTGAAGTATAGTCATGTGACTTCTAAAGCAAATGGCAATGGCCTGAAATTCTACAACAGTAGTTAGGTGCTGCGCAGACAAGTGCACAATTTAAGACACAAACACTTGTCTCGTGAAACGCTGGAATAGTAACATTTTCTAAAATGTTTCTTGAATTAAACATTTCCAGAAATTTCAGGAAACGAAACGTGGAAAACCCGGGAAACACGAAAATGTTTTAGTTTTAGAATGCACCTAATGTTTTTAAAAGTAGTATACCTACCTACAATGGGTTAGGAAAATCGAAACTAACTCAATTTCTTACCTTATGATAAGTTTTAGTTGTAATGCGCATAGTGAAACGTTCAGCAATGAAGTTAGGAGGAAACAGTATAAATATATAACTCACGCAGTTAATTGTTTTTCCTTATTTAAAACTGAATTGTTATGTCATAACAGATGTAGTGAAGCAATAGTTGGTGCATGGATAAAAAAATAAAGCTCTTCACAACTGATTGTTCGTTTACTGTATATAAGTTGGCTTTTTTACTTACCTGTGGACAAATTATGGGAGTAACCAGAAAAAGAAAGGGTTTTGTACTTTGGAAGAAATTTTTTTTGTTTTATTGGTGTTTAGGATTTCTGCACCTAGCAGACATGCTTGGAAATGTCAAGGTTATCAACTTAGCTTTTTTTTTCCTCTAATTATGTAGCATTTAATCCTTTGTTGCTACTGTAAGGATTGGATTATTATAAAGGCAGCTTTTATTCTGGTTGACTGGTTTGTTATTTGATGATTGGACGGTGGTGCCACATCATAGCTATTTAAGCAACCAACTTTATATTATAATTTTATGTTTCTAAATCAATAGATGGCGCTGCCGCGGCAACCAGAAGTTGACAGAACTCAGCTGTTGCTTTATGCTTGGTTCCCACTTGGCAGAAATTCCGACAGAAAATTTTGAGTAGAGAAAAGTATGTTTTTGTGTCGTTGGTTCCCACCTGTGGATTGAAAAGTGGTCAAATAAGTGCAGAAAAGTAGAATTTAAAAATGGATGCCAGCTAAGGACGGCAATTTGTGAACACTGCTGCTTTCTACATTCAAAATTTTCTGCAACAGAAAATTTCTGTCGCAAGTGGGAACCAAGCATTATTGTTATTGCGACGTGCGATCAAACGATTATGTTTAGAACTGTAATGCTTAGTTCCCA
>JH432007.1:169328-179852 GCA_000239455.1 Strigamia maritima | reverse complement strand
AAAGGACATTAGAAGTACAACATGTGTTGCATTTCTGTATACTCTGTTTACAAAAGGAAAAGACATTCTAACGAGTCAATGCTAAAATGATTAAAGCGATTAAATCTATTTTACTGATTTAATCGATTTCCCGAACCGGAAATCGATGCGAGAAAAAACGAAAAAAAAACATTTTAAACAATCCGATTCCAGGAAAACCACTTTCAGGAAAACAACTGTGGAGTCGTTTTCCGGAAATCGAAAAGCGATTTTCAGCGCTGCAACTGCCGACGTTTTGTTGACATGCTCTGCGCATGCTCAGAAATTGGAAATCGGATTTCCGAAATCGAATTTCATTTGCCATTCAATAGGTGCATTCAATTATTTATCCAATTTCGATAATTGGATAATTTCCTCGATTTCAGAAATTCACGAAATCTGATTTTAGGTTTGAATGAGTTAGATTTTGCCGACTATGAAAATATGAAAATAAGTTTCCGACTGCTCATCTCTGAGCATGTGCAGTGCACTAATTCCAGATCATATTCCAGATCATATTCCAGATCATATTCCAGAACAAATTCTTAAAGCATTATCACCATGAGGCGTTGATCTAGTCGCGGCATGCGAAATCGACCATTAGTCGTCGAAAGCCACTTTTTTATCGACTTCAGTAATCCGATTTCAGAAAATCAGATTTCAACAATATGACGTGAAATGTATCTACATCCTGTCACTGTCCAAACTGGGAAATCGACGATAACGGGGAAATCGGAGTAATTGAATGCACCTACCGTATATACTCGCGTATAAGTCGAGGATTTTTGGACCTAAATTTTTTTTTTTATTATTATTTTTATTTTTATTTTTTAATACTTAAAATGGCTATTGACCCTCGTATAAATCGAACCAAATAAAAAAAATAAAAAAATAAAAAAATAAAAAAATAAAAAAATAAAAAAATAAAATTTAGGGGGTCGATTTATACGCTTTTTGACCCGTTTTAAGTCAGGGTCGGTCGACTTATACGCGAGTATATACGGTAATACTAATGTTAAAAACCGATTTTGATTTTCTCAATAATCGGATTTCGGAAATCATTTTAACAATGAACGCACCTATTGATATACAAGATGCTGAGTTAAACTTTTCAATTTGGAAACAGTGTGGTTGTTTATTTACTAATAATACCATTGTATTATAGTAAAAAAAATATGCATCTAGTTATTACTTATTATTATTATTATTTTTTCATTCTGAGGGATTACAAGAAGTGGATGTACCTGTAGGAGTTTCAGCTTTAGGTCTACACTGTGGTAGTGCATTCCTGTAAGGCCCAGTATGTTAAGATGTTAAATTGTGTGGATGCACCGAATTAGTTATGCTTGTAAATTGTTAATTATGAAATGAATTGACACATAACACACACTCATACAAGATAGAAATTTTTGCAATAAATTCCTAGTGCTATAATTAACAATGTGTCATGCATTGATTGTTGCGAGTTGCTTTTCTATCGATTAGTTTGTTGTATTAACTTGGAAATCGATCAAAAACATGCGGAACATTTAAACATTTTATTTTCTTTATCAATTACCGACACTGTAGTGTTGCAGGCCATTGAATACGTTCCAGCGTTGAGTGCACGTTTTTGATTCCAGCGTCTCGTGACGAGGGATATGACCTATTAAAAAGATGTTTATTTTAATTTACCGTATATACTCGCGTATAAGAATTGAAATTAGTTTCACATTAACTCAGTTGACCATGTGTTTCAAACATAAAGGGTTAATACTGTGTATAGTTATTTAGTTTATATATAGGGGGCGCAATATTCTAAAAGCGCTCTCACTAGAGTAAAATTTGCAGTGAAAACAACCAAAAACTTAAGCTGGGAATTTAAGGGGACCGTTTTTTCTTTTTACAATAACATTTTTATTTTATGCCCGATTGCAATGAAATTAATTCAGAAAATGTAAATGCATATTCTTAACAGCTACTGCAAATTTCAGATTTTTTAAAAAAAATTTTTAAAAAAAATTTGTATTCACAACTGCAGCTGGTCACAATTGTGGTATAGGATGGGGCTTTGAGGGTTAAGTATTAAAAAAAATAAAATAAAAAAATATACTAAAAAAAAAAATAAATAAAATAAAAGATTTGGTCGAAAAATCCTCGACTTATACGCGAGTATATACGGTAATCTAATTTATTTTAATTTATTTTAATTTATTTTAATTTATGGTTATTAGGAGTTGTTACCTCTCCGTTGAAAAAACAGAATAGACAAGCGACGCATAATCCCTGAAAATGGAGATTTTTTATTTTTATTTATTTATTTTTTTTCTTAAAAATTAAAATTAAAATTAATTTTAAAAATATCTACCTGAGATGATGTGAAGATGGCTGAAATAATCTCATAATACTCGGCTCCAGGTGAGTCGGTGTCAGGCCTAAAAGGCATCACAAGATAATGCAAACCCAAGAGTGGGATGAGAATAAGAGTGGCGCGAACAGCTTTTCTGTAGCAAAGAAGAAGCTGGTTGAATGTGATTAGCAAGTTGAAAGGAAGAGGACTGATCTGACCGCTTCTCGTTGACGTCATGGGAATTGACTGCCCTCAGTTTGGTCACCAGCACGACGACAATATTGATTAAAAAAACTAAATTGGCCTGCGGAATCCAATTCAATATCATAATCAGATATTGAAAAATAGAAATAAAAAGTAATAAAACGTACCACCATCGATGCCAATATCGGTGCTGATAATATCAGTGTGAAATTACTGTTGTAATCTGACCAACATCTTAAAATATTATTAATTTTTATCATTTTTATTTTATTATTTTTTTTAAAGGGAACATTCAAACAAATTAATTGCATTTTGATTGGATTTTCGCTTAAACTAAGCTTTAATAGACAGTTTGCCATTTTTTTTCGTACGTTTTACGAGAATTCCAAAAAAACGAGATATTGTTAATGGTTGACGAGATTTTTGAAAAAAAAATTTTTTCCACATTAGACAGTTTGCGATTTCTCGTACGAGACCGAAAACGAGATCTAAAAAACGAAATTTTCAAAAAAATCTCGATTGAGACCTTTCAAATGAGAATACATGTAAAGAGGTTTTTAACAATATCTCGTTATTTTGGCATTCTCGTAATGAAAAAAATCTCTACGAGAAATCGCAAACTGTCTATTGTCGTTCATTTTTTGTCTTCTACGAGAAATCGCAAACTGTCGAATGATACTTACAATACGGTTTCTTTGGGGAAAAGGCATCGTATACTTGCGTAAATGCACGTCAGGAAGAGTGGTACCACTGAAATAATTGGACATGTTAGATGAGTTTTTAGTAATCCAATAAGAGACCTTTTTCTATACTGATGCGCACCCCATCCCAGAATGTAAAACCATTTTAGGATGCCATGGTCGTTGACAAAAGCGACAACAAGCAGCGTGTGCAAGTACAATCCTTCACAAAACATCCAAAAGTAATTGCAAACGAGGAAATACTGGATGAGTACGTGGAGAATTTGACATTCTATCTGTGTGAATCAAAGACAATAAAATGGCTGTTGATTAAGTTGATGTTGGTGTATAGCAAGGGGTTATAAATAAATGTTATATACTGGACGAGGTGGTTTTTTTATATTTTTAGTATCTTTTTATAGGTGCTCGTCTCATGATGCAATCGAGGGCAAAAGACAAAAAGCCGCTTTTGAAAACACGTCTAATATTTCCCGGAGGAATCGTATAACGTGGAATAAAGAGGGACAAAGTCGGGGTTGATGGGAACTTACTGGGTTTTTTTGGATGACCTCTTGCGTGATGACTGAGGTGTACCATATTATCCAAGCAGTGTTGTTGATTATGAAGGACACGAAGAGGTTCTTGTGGATTGTGATTCTGGTGCAGTCTTTTAAAGATCTGATTTTTGAGTTTGAGGAGAAGAAAATAATTAGTTTGTGCATATATATAACAGTTGATTTCTGGTGGGAAGTATAGGAAATTTTAGGGAAAGTAATTTCCTGAAGAAAGTAATTTGATAAGTAAGCAATTTCTCAATTAAAATATCATTTTCGTAAATTGATTTGGTTTTATCATGGAAGAGAGCTGATATGTACTTGGGGATTTTAATAATTAATTATTAATGTGGTTTTATTTTTAGGACAATGCTTTTAATGGTTAGTTCACATTGAACGTAACGTAACGTAACTGACAGAAATTTAACGTAACTTAAGGAAAGTAAACGTATGGTTTTGTTCACGCTGTTTGTAGACAGTAAATGTAAACCGACTAATCACGTAATTTTTCATTCAGTTTTTTTATGCGAGAAACAGGTGTCTACTCATTGGTTGTCGTAATTTCTTAAGTTACGTTATTTCCTACTTTTATAACGTATTCCATCGGAAACAACGGCATGCCGGTAATTACGAGTCTGACCAGTTTTTGACAAGTAGACAACTGGTCAATAAAAAATCAAATGGATAAGATTCGGAAAATTTGAATTATCTGGAACCCTGGTCTGACTCGCCATTATACGGAATACAGTATCAATTTTGAAGTAGGAACTTAAGTTTATGTTTGTGATTTTAAACCCACAATGTTGCGCAGCCATCTTGGAAGTGCTACCATTAGTCTGTCGTGAGGCAAAACCAGCTCAATTGTCCACTTACACTGAGTGTGTGATGACGAGACATGAATGTATAGAAATAAATCAAAACTTTCAAGTAGTCTTGTTTATTCATTCCCAAGCTGCAACACGTGTTGAGAAATGAATTAAGAGGACTTTAAATTAGTCTTATATCGAATATGTACCATATTTTATCGATTAAGGGCCGCCCTCGAATTACGGCTGCAGCGGTTATTTGAAGTGTTTACGGTTTAATTAAATCGTTTTGTCGTAAATTGTGTTGCATGTACGCAACTTATTAAGTTGGAAAACATGTGTTCAAACGCTTTTAATACATTTGCACGTATTAAATACATTAAAATCGATTAAACACATGTTTTACAACTTAAAAAGTTCTGTACATGCAACGCAATTTACGACAAAACGATTTAAGCGCCGGCCTCGAATTTCGGCCGCACCCCTCGACCGCAATTTGTAATAAAGACTGCGGCCCTTAATCGACAAAATACGGTATATCCATTTAGAAGCCACAACACGTGTGGAAAAGCAGACGGTAGGTGCATTCAGGAACTAAAACATTTTCATGTTTCAGTTGTTTTCCTCGTTTCGTTTCTTGAAATGAATTGTCATTTCCGAAACGTTACGTTTAAGCCAAGAAACGCGCGTGCACGCTCGTTTTAGGAAACGCTACAATTCTAGCGTTTCACGAGACACGAGTTGTGTCTTACAATTGCGCACTCGTCTCCGCAGCATCCAACTAACTCTATACTGTTGTAGAGTTAGATTGGCGCCATTTGTTTTAGAAGTCACATGACTGCTTCAAGTCATGTGATAGAAGATAAGATGAAGCTAAAACGTAACTAAAACTTAGCTTAAACTTAGCTAAAACGTTCCTCAGATTTTCACACTCAGAATTATACACCAAAACACACATAAAACTAACCACACGCAAAACTCGTTTTTGACGAGTTTTAGTTCCTGAATGCACCTAAACTCTGTTTCCAAAACATTGCGAGAAACTCCCATTGGTTGGAGCTTGTTTGCTTGCACATTAATACAAAAAACTACCAAAAACTACCATATATGGTCATTTTTATGATCGTTTATGGTCATTTTTTGTTCGTTTTATGTTCGTTTATCTTCGTTTATGTTCGTTTATGTCCTTTTATGGTCATTTTTCGAATTATTTTTTAAGTGCATTAAAAAATTGCTGGGAAAAGGCTCTAGCCAATGGGAGTTTCTTGCAATGTTTTGGAAACGGAGTTTAGTAGACTGTTCTTCACGTTAACTGAATTACATGAAATAAATAAATAAACTTACCTGAAGAAGAAAAATACTCCGAGTGATATCACCAATGCCACGAGTGAGACTGAGTAACCCACAATGTAAATATTGTTCACTCTTTGCCGCAACTGAAAAGAAATGAAACAATATAAAATAATCATCTCGGAGTCAACAATGACAACCATAGTTGCACTTTTTGTCAATTATGCAAAAAAAAAATTATTGGTGATTCAAATTGTCAAACATTTATGAAACATAAACATATAATTTACGTTAACATATAGAAAATGGAAAATGGAATTTTTATGTGTATTTCCATCATGGATTATTTATGTTTTAGCGGCATAGAAACCATATTGAATTTTTTTTTTTTTCGTTTTTATTTCAATTCAATAGCCCTTTTTCAAGCGGATCTAGAATATAATAGAATTTATGTTATACTGGGCTTTTACTCGAAAGAAAACTTAAAACATCTTTTGTGCCATCACGCGAATCGAATCTACGGCCCTCTTCTTTATATTCATTGATTGATCAAAGTTGAGCGATGAGACATGCACGATATTTGCATCGTTCTATCGACCCAGTGGGAGAAAAATTGAGCAGTGCCATCAAACATGTCTATACAGTCTACGCGCTTTTAAATTTATTATACACTGCGCATTGTTTGGATACACATTTTGCCTGCTATTTTTTTTGTTTTTGTTTTTTTGCTACTTTCCTTTATTACCTCGTTAATCTTTGTTATGGAAGTGAAATTTGTTTGATAACATCAAGTTAAAACTAAAAGGTTAATAAATAAGGGTGGAAAACGTGTTTAATCTATTGGCTATTTAATGATTATTGAAGACAGAGAGAGAATAGGGTTTACGGGCGTAAGCGGCTACTACGGCCATACACGCCATTAACTGACAAAAGGAAAAAGACTCGCATTAAAACTGACTAATTAACATTGACATACAAAGACAGACACCAAAACTAATAAGATGATTGTTGAAGGGTATGGTCGCTGTATAAAACGCACGAAACAAAAAGAACAACAAAACTGAAGGTCCAACTTGGAATTTACAATGAGAAATGTTGAGGTTCTTGAACTTGGGGAGAAATTTCTTTTTTCTCAGGGAAGGAATTTACAGTTGGAATGAGGCATGCGGTGTGTATTATGTGTATAACCAGAACAATGACCTTAAGTGCAAGAGGTCGCATATGAAGAGATGAATTTCATTTATACAAAAAAAAAATACATATCATGTTTATTTTCTACATCCGTAAGAAAAGTATTGCATTATGCATTAACTTCCGGTTTAATGTGGGCTTTATAATTGGATCTTAAGAACAGGTATTGATCAGATTTTGGGGCAAAGCTTTCACTTTGCTATTGATATCCAACATTCAATTTTCTTGGATATTCTTGACCAATCTCTTTTTCATTCGTTGGAATCTTGCAATGTCTTGTGACATTTCCGAATTGATTTGTTTTCTGCTCTCTGGGGTTGGTGAATCTCTTAGGAATGCTTTTCCTGCTGCGGATTCTTAACTTTTTTTTTTTTTTTTTTTTTCTTGTGTATGGAATTATGGAAAAGTTTTACACTTTTTTTGGGGGGGAACTTTTTCAATGAGTTCTTTTGTGATTTCTATTACTCTAGCAGACAGTTGTATAGGAAATGGGATGAGAGCATGTAATGGTGGGAATCCATATGGGGCATCCAATATGAAAATGGAAGCTTTCTTTTAAAATGTCAAGGGATTCTGGCTGTCATTTTGTGGCTATTTTTTTTAACAAATTGAAATCTTATTTAATCTATATGAAATTTCCAAGTGCATTCTAATTTTCTATTCTAACAGGAAGAAAAAGAGTTTCATCTGGTGTTTTATGGTAAAAGTACCGTAAAACCCGGGGTAACTTTGATTTTCGGGGCAACATTGATCAATTGAATTTTTTGTCAATTGCATGAGCATTGTTGTCAAAATAAATGTTGCATTTTGTGATTATCATACATGTTTGGCATATCAGTCAAAACATTCCTTTGACTATTGTTTGTTATCTTAATCCCCTTATCTCCTAATCCCCTGTAACTGATAATAAAAATTCGATCTTGTCACTGTTTTACAACCAAGCACATGTGCCAATTCTTTGCTCTGCTAGTTTAAACTGCTAAAACGTTGTTAATAACGACAATAAACATCATAACTGATTATAATACTTGTGATCAATTATAATTATATTTTGGAAAATTAACCTACTTTTTTGAAGAAAAGAAATTGCACGTTGAAAAATTAAGTTGCATTTTTTGATTAAAATTGTTTTTTTATTTGCTAAAATGTTTTTTTTTTTAAAAAAATGGTCAAAGTTAGTTTATGAACCAAGTAACATTATTATTTCACCAAAAACCAGTGATTGATCAAAGTTCCTATACCCCACGAGGGGTAACTTTGGTCTTGGTTTTTTAAAAAAGGGGTTAAAAATTAAGCCAGGATTTTTTGAATGAGGGTAGCCTCGAAGTACAGACAGGGACGTATGTTTTAAGACAAAATTCAGATTTTCATGTCTAAAACTCATGACGAGGCATCGTTTTGAAGTTGAAAATTGATCAAACTAACCCTGGTTTACAGTACCATAATGTGAAGCACTCACTAGCCATAAAGAACAATAGAGAAAAAAAAGCCATTGTTGAAGTTTCAGACTGAATTTTGCCTGACTTTTGATTTACATGTTCGATACAATTAGTAGAATTTAAATTGTTTATTGGTTTTTGAACTCGTAAATATACTCCTAGACGTCATTTGTACAATGAAGTTATCACTTGTTTAATAAATAGATTTAGTAGTGGGTTTAAAAGCCAATAAACAATTTAATTTTACATTTATTGGTATCATAATGTTGGCATGGCAATAACTGGTGCATAATGCGGTTCAGGTTTCAGAAATAAAGCTCGCATGAAGCAATCCATTAAGCAGAGTAAACTAGTTATATACCGTTTACAACTGTGTAATTGACCTCGAGTTGTGCTGTGTTTGCAGGTTGTGTTTATGTATGATGTGAATGTCATGAGGATATGTTTTCGCTTTGCTTGTGGCAAGTTTGATGGAAGTATTTTCATGAAAAACTGTAGATAAAACTATTGTATTAGACAGTTTGCGATTTCTCGTACGAAATTTTTATTATTACGAGACTTGTATTATTACGAGATTTTATTAAAAATCTCGTGATTTCATTTTTCGTTCCAACACTCTCGGACGAGATTTTTGAAAAATCTCGTTTCAAATTGTCGTGTATACGACTTCACTTACGCATGCGCACTGCCTACAATCGCAACAATTGTCGTGAAGTTCTGCCGCCATTTTCCCGTCGCTTCGGCTGTAATTTTGGCAAAGTTGTTTCGATTACACTATCTCGGGTTAGTTTTTTAATCAGTCAAACACCTTGCACAAATCACAAGCCCAATACTTAGGCTTAATTTGTGTAAGGTGTCTTGTTTTTCTAAAAAACGGCAAACACCGTTACGACATTTTATTAACGAGATTTTAAAAAACGAGATTTTTTCTTTTTTAATCTCGTTTTCGGTCTCGTACGAGAAATCGCAAACTGTCTATTAATTTACAATAACAACCCATGAAACAAGAAGTCGTCTAAACAACGTTCAGAAAATATTTTTTATAAACATCAAAAATGTTGATTTAACATTAAACGGATGTTGCATATCAACAAGCGATATTTCCGAACATCTACTGAATGTAAACATTCGGTAGATCAACATTTTGATATAACAATAAAACAGTGGAAATATCGGTTGAATGTTAAATCAACATTTTGTTATGTTTGAGTGTTGAAATAATGTTGATAAAAAGAGACATTCTTATATTGAGTCAGCATTAGGAGATGTTTATAAAAAAAGTTGTTTAGACATTTTCTTGATTCGTGGGAACAACAATTGAACCTGCCAAGCTAGAAAATCAACAACACACTGCTCCCATCAAACAGGTAGCATTCTTGTCAAAACAGGATATTTTTATACAGTATTTTATAAATATAAGTGTCAAAACACATACAGAATGTAAACCTATGAAACAGCCCAATGTTGAATCAACATTTTTGAACGTCGATCGTACGTTTGAATGTTGCATTCATAGACAACATTCGTTAGATGTTAAATCAACATTAAAACAACAATCAAACAGTTGAATATTCAATGCCATTTATTGTTTCATTAGACGTTGAATCAGCTTTTTGATACAACAATCAAACGATGGAATATCGGTTGTTGATATGTAACATTCGTTTAATGTTAAATAAACATTTTGTTGTGTTTGAATATTGAAAAAAATGTTGATATAAAATGACATTACAGTGAACCCTCTCTAGACGGGACATACTGTAGACTGGCCAGCCCTGTACACGGGACACATATTCCTGGACCCGAATCGCTTCAATCATTTTTAATGCTAAATGCACCCTGTATACGGGACATGGGACACTAGATCCCAGTCCCGTATATATATGCAAATACCGGCCCTCTAGACGGGCCAAGATCCACTGATTGGTGAAAAAAATCATTACTTTTACACTTTTTCATTTTTTTTTTGAAAAATTTAATGAAAAAAGTGAAAACGTAATGATTTTTGTGGGT
>JH432007.1:138241-148738 GCA_000239455.1 Strigamia maritima | reverse complement strand
GGCAGTCAACGTACCGTTGAACGAAGCGATGATGATGTTGACCCAATCTATTCGTTCTTTTAACGTCTGACAAACAGTACCATCTTTTTCTTAGTATTTTACAATTTTAAAATGATTTTTGATTTGTTCGCTTGCCATTTTGATTCTTTCCTTAAATTTTTCGTATTTTACGAATAGGCTAATCAATTTTTATCGCAACCTGTAGTACGAAAATCTAATTACGAAATTAAAAAAAAGAAATAATTAAAAATATTTCGTTTTTATTTAAGTTCGTAATTTTTCTTCCGAGAAATCGCAGTGTCTCCAATAAATGGAATTTAAACTGAATTTTATTATTTTTTAAATCAATATGTTAAAGCTATGATAATGATTTTGTAAAATATAAATATTACAGAATTGTTACGTATTTCCGTAATTAGGTAGTCACGGTTTGCTAATTTCCCTCATTTATGCAAAAAAAAAAAAAAAAAAATAAAGTTTAAAAAAAAAATTTGAATTTTATGTCAAGGATTTACAAAACAAATATAATCCCATGCACGAGTATGTCATTGAAAAAAAAAACGGATAATAAAGATAGTCGATAGTAAAGTAAAAGGAGAAAAAAAAAAGGAACTGGGTGTGTTGGACTGATCTCGGGTCAAAACGTGATACTTAGCGCACGATGATGATTATTATTAGTTATTTGATGAAGGTGTTTATTAAAAAAATTCAAATAAGTTTTCAAAAATGAGAGGAACGAATGTGAGGTCAAGAAAATAAAGTGGAAGGTGGCAGTAAGCCACAACTGAAATGACTCGACCACGCAAGGTCAATGTAATAGAGCGAGGGCGGAGGGGAAGGCAAAAATGGCTTTAGGCTGTGTTCGAAACAGGTTTCCACGAAAGTGAGTGGGACAGCAGCGCCTCCTGGTTCACGGGTCGGTCACTTGCTTTGACGCCTCCTCCTTTAAAGGCGGATTTCGTTGGATTTTGGCGCATTCTGTTCTCTACCATGAAACAGTGTACTTTTCTCAGGTGGTTGATTCACCTGCATCTGATACTTCATCTTCACACAAGGTAAAAAAAAAAAAAAAAAAAAAAATTAATTTTATTTTTATTTAAATATTTACATATATAATTGGGTTTTCTTTTAATTATGGACTTTCGAGATGAAATAATTGAAAAATAATTAAATTTTTAAAATGAAAATTGTTAATTGTAACTGTAAATTTGTTTACATTTTTTGATTTATGGAGTTACGAAGTGACAAAATAAATTTCCTTTTTGATCATTTAATTTTATGGATTGGGTGCGTTAATTTAGTTGAAAATTCATTTATGATTAGAAATAGATTACCGGGATATTACCATGGTAATATATTTTAACATGACTCAAGAGGAAAAGTCTCGAATTTTTGATAATTCAACATTTTATTTATTTTAATTTCGTTTTTGATCTAATTGCATAAAAACAATGAACAAGTTTTTAATGTATTTTAACATTAGGACATTAAAAATGCACTAAAAATGATGAGGATGTTAATATTTCTCTTCCTCCTGACCAAGATCAGGATGAACGAACGAAAAAGGTATAATAAACAGTTGTGTTTGTGTTAATTCTAGCATCAGAGGGCGATAACCTTTCATATGTATAATGCATTTCGCAAGAAACTTGTTCCAGCGAAGAAAGTAGTATTTGATTAAATTCTGTGTTTACATTTTGCACGCCTTGATTCCAACTCTTTGAGAACAACCCACACTTGACACACTAACCAGCAAAACAAACATGGAAAAAGTGCATTGTTCCACTTAGGAAATGTATAAACACAGGTAGTTTGAGAATTTTCTGTGGTATTGTTTTGGATTAATAATAATCGTTTAATTGCTAATTTTATTATTTTTTTTTTTTTTTTTTTTTTTTTTTATAAATTTGTGGTGCAATTTTTGGGTTAAAAGGTTTTAACCTAAGTGGTCCCTTGAGGAGGTATTTTGTGGGTGGATGAGTAAAGAGAAAGTAGGTTTGCTAAAAATGCGTTCTATTTCATCGTCCTACTAAACCATGACTTGTCCTTAACCCATTAAAATGGGTTTTATTTTCTAAATGTGAAAATGAGTCTATTCATCAGTCAAAAAAAAACAACACGCCATTTTTACACGCACGCCCATTTCATACATGTTTAACAAATTATCATTACTTTGCTTTTAACCTATTGCCTTTAATCTGTGTTAAGTTAAATCTTACTTGTTTATTACGAGTGTTTAATTTAATTAAAATTAAATTTTTTTAAGTAAAAAAATAGACAAAAGAGGTTTTAACGAGTTAGAAATTATTCGAGCGCCGCTGCGGCGGATATAAGAATTAAGAAATGATGTCCTGGGTCGATAATTTACACAGAGTCATTTTTCTCGATATTGGAGTCAGTATTTACCTACAATTTGGGTATTTGTATTTTGTTTTTTTAATTTTAAATTTCCAACTTGTGTTTTATTGTGTAAAATAATAGAGGCTTTGCGATTTCTCGTACAAAAAATAACGAAATTAAAAAAACGAAATATTTTTAATTATTTCGTTTTTTAATTTCGTAATTTAATTTGTATAACAGGTTGCGATTTGTCACGAAATGTGCATAATCAAGCACCTTATCACAGATTAAGCCTAAGAATTTGGCTCGTGGTTTGTATAATGTGTTTGACTGATTAATAAACAAACCTGAGATAATCAAATCGCCACAAATTTGCCAAAATTGCAGCTGAAGCGGAGGGAAAATGGCGTCGAAATTTGACAAATATCGTTGTTATTTCATTCAATGCGCATGCGCAAATTAAATCGTATTTACGAAATAATATACGAAATCTTTTTCGAATTTCGTTACGAAATTAATAAAACGAAAAAATTAAAACGAAATCATATTAAAATTTGGTTTTTTTATTTTTTATAATTTTGTATTTTGTATTTTGTATTTTGTATTTTTCGTACGAAAAATCGCAAAGTCTCTATTGTATATAATAAAAAAAAAAAAAAAAGCTTCAATATTATTTTTTTTCCAAATATATTTATTTATTATTTTTGCAGTTCCTTCAAACTCTACCGACACCGATGACAGTTCACCAATATCCCCAACAAATCACCCGAGCCTGGACGCATCGGGACACACCCTCTTGATTTCAACTTCATCATCCGCGACTGACGAAGACGAATCTGCCAATGCCATCTGGACCGATGAGAAACGAATGACTCATGCAGCTCATAGAGCTCTTTCTTTGCCGTCTCAACCGGTGGGCAGATGGTGCTTGGATTGCATTTGTCAGGTATTTATTCCCTTCCATATCGATTGAAAATTTTGCATCACGTCAAGGGCAAAAAAAGGAAATAAGATTTATTTCTTTCTTCCAAGGCCAGCAGCGGCTGCGAAGTGAGTGGTTGCGAAGGCGGTTTCTGCGGTCCATACAAAATTTCAAGGGAATATTGGATAGATGCTGGCCGACCTGGATTTTACGTGGCTGGTGATCCCAGAGGTGAGTCGCCATGCTGAAAACTCATCTTTATTTTACCGACTATCGTAAACCCGGGGTAATTTTGATTTACGGGGCGACATTGATCAATTGAATTTTTGTGTTAATTGCATGAATATAACCGGGAATCTAACTCATAAAAACGGATTCGAATTTCTGCTCGGATCTCATTGGTCGGCGCGCCTATTGTTTTGATTATTTAGCACCATGAAAAATATCCGAAAATAAATTTATGTTTTATCCACTTCTGAAACAATTAGCCGTCAGAGCGAGCCACTCCACCCCAATCCCAAAATGTCGATGGCGCCATGTTTCACGGGATTTCACGAGATTCTACGAGATTTTACGAGATTTTGCGAGATTTCACGAGATTTCGCGAGATTTTACGAGATTTGTCTAAAATTCATGACGAGACATCGTTTTGAAGTTGAAAATTGACCAAACTAACCCCGGTTTATGGTAATTTAATTAAATTTCTAATTTTTTTTTTTTTTTTTTTCTTTCAAATTAACAGCTTTCACCGCGTGTGGCGTGAATAAAACATGCGCAGAAAGGACCATTCAGAATTACATGAATTTGTTTCGAAGAGATTGTAATACGGACGGTCGAATCGACTGCTGGGATTTTGCTCGAATTCATTTGGCCGGTCCAGCCAATTGTCACGCGAATTGGGTGGAAAGAACGCCGTTTTGGGAGAAATTTGTCGAATGTCAAGAAGAATTAGAAGCGGTACGACCCGCCAATAATGGTAAATGGGGTTGTTGGTGTGTCTGTTTTATATATTTCCGTTTCCGCCCTTTATTTAACCTTTAAATTGTGTCTTAAGGTCAGTCGGCAACATCGCCAGCTTTTGTTCGTCCGTCAGCAGGGTCGTCGACATTCCCCGCTGCGACAGTAGGTGGCGTTGAATCAGGAAGTGATTATGAAACGGATTTAGATGAAACGGGAGTCGCGGACGTTGCTCCCGCGATAAACCACGATAGGGAGGAGGTGGAGGAGGAACCAGTGTCCCGTTTGTGTCTCGATTGCATATTTCAGGTAGGAAATGAGATTTCAAACTGAGTTTGTTAATTATTGATAATTGTTTAAATTGCGTGTTTAAACTGATACGGTACGTAATTGCCAAGCAGGAAATGAAATTTGCGGCTTCAAATTGTGCGGTGTGTTTGCTCGTTAGAATAGAAGTCAAGAAATTTGCATAATTAATTGTAAATATGTATTTTTTTTTTATATCTTGACACAACGAGTTGAAATTGAGATTAGACGGGTTCGAAAAATCATGTAAACGAGTGTAACCACGTTTATATTTGTTTAAATGCCAAGTTGCACGTTGTTTATACGAATTAATTCGTGTAAATGCTGTTCAACCGAGTTAAACGGGCCGGGCAAAGAGTTTTATTTGCCGCCATCTTGAATCCTCGCTTCAAATGTAAGTAGTAACAACGTGCAGGATACTATCTAATGTTATTTTTGTTGTAAAGGGAAAGCAGGCAAGTATGATGTGCTTCCTAAGAAACATCTGCTCCATTGCTCAAGTACAGATTGTTTATTTATTACGGTAGCCATGTTTGTGTGAATTATGTGTAAATTCCACTAGCGTAAAATGCACATGCAACTTTTTAACTCGAAAAGTCAGTCGTGCAATTGATGTTTTACACGATCAGTTGCACTAGTCGTTCAGTACAAAATCATTTTCAAACCCGCCTAAATTCTATCCAACAATTCGTGCATGAAACTGAAAAGTGAACTTTTTTGCATTGTACTGAAAGTATATATTGTGATATCTTATTTTAATCCTCTAGTCGAGCTAAGTCGAAAAATCATTGTTTCGTAGCCAAAAAATTTGCGCAACAATACAAAAACCCAAATGTATATAATTTTTAAATAAAAATATTTTACAAGCATTTTTATTCGTTAACAATGGCACGCACATTTTTGGATGACAAACCAATGATTTTTCGACTCGGCTCAACTAGAGGATTAAAATAAGATATCACAATATATACTTTGAGTACAATGCATAGATCATTAACAATGGGAGTTTCGTGCACGAATAAATAGAGTTTAGTGTGTTTGACAAATGATGTGTTTTTTAAAATTTTTTTTATTTAAAAATAGAAAAAAGTTTTAGGGAAAGGATAATTACAGGAAATATTGATAGAATCGTTAAGTATTAAAGCGTTTGTACCTTTAAACCGTAACATTTTATCGCTTTCCCTAGAGAATTTGGAAACACGATTTCTCACTTTAGGAGGCGGATGATTAGTTCTCAAGCTCGTCGTTTAACTTACCAGCAAAATCCATCATAAAAACACAAGTACTTGTTGGTAAACAAGTGCGTGAACACGCGATTCGACACTTCAGGTTTAAATTTATAATAATGCGTCGATTGTTGTTGTTTTCTAAATTATGCAACTAGTTTTGAGTGCTAAGGGAATGTGTGTTAAACTGTTGTTAAACTCGTTTCATGGGATTTAATTTATTTATTTTTTTTTCCAATAGGTTGTGACTGGATGTGATCAATCGAGATGTTCTAGTTTGACCGTTAATGATCCGTACCAAATTTCTTTGGCGTATTGGATAGACGCAGGTCGACCATGGAGCAAGCAACGGAATTCTAATGGCAAGTACTTAGTTCTGATCTTTATTTTATCTTATTTTTTTATAGTAATAATGATGAGTTGATGATGATGTATGTAATTTTCTCTTTTAGAAAGCTAAAGCTGAATTGAATTGTGCAATTCTTAATTCTTATGTAATGTCTCATTTGATGGTTAACTGAAAACTCAACTGTGTTTTAGTATCTAGAGTTGGTATGACAGATATGTTATTAACTGTAATTTATGTCTGTAGGCTCTGTTTCTAAGCAGGGAACCAACCAGACTAGAAATTATTTTTACTGACTTGATTTACTTAAAGGGTTTACGACATCACAGATTTTATTGGTCTATTGGATCAAGCATCGTTTAAAAAGCTTAAATAATTTTTTGGAGACAGTTTGCGATTTCTCGTACGAGATTGAAAACGAGATTTTGCGATTTCTCGTACGAGATTGAAAACGAGATTTTGCGATTTCTCGTACGAGATTGAAAACGAGATTTTGCGATTTCTCGTTTGAGATTGAAAACGAGATTTAAAATGTCGTATCGTGTGTTTGCGATTTGTCACGAAACGTGTTACATACGACACACAAATCGACGGCAACAATTTTTAGTAGAACTAGACACCGTGTCACACATTAAGCCTAAGTATTGGGCTTGAGGTTTGTGCAAGGTGTTTGACTGATAAAAAAACTAACCCGAGATATTGAAATCGACACAAATTTGGCAACATTGCAGCCGAAGCGGAGGGAAAATGGCGGCAGAATTTCACGACAATTGTTGTATTGTATGCAGTGCGCATGCGCAAATCAAGTCGTATACGCGACAATTTGAAGCGAGATTTTTGAAAAATGTCAATTGAGACCTTTCAAACGAGAATTTTTACGGCGAGATTTTTAACAATATCTCGCTATTTTGGCATTCTCGTAATAAAAAAAAATCTCGTACGAGAAATCGCAAACTGTCTAATATGAAAAAGATCAAACGAGACCAAATCGTGAACCTGCGAGATTCTTACCAGTTGTGACGTATACTCCATTTATTTAACATGGGGAATACCAACTGTGACGTCAGAAACAAACAATGTCTCTCATCAGCTGTTTGGGATACAAAATGATTTTTTAAAGGTTTTCCGATAACTTTAAAAAATAATAAATAAAAATCATTTAGTCCATTTTAAGGGATTCAGGTATAAAATGTTTGATGTCGTAAACCCTTTAGAATTAGCGGTCAATTGATATTTCTGTTATTGGAATAATTGGATTGTGGTTGGCGGACTACAATTTGAATTTGAATTGTAATTCACAACATGCAACATTAAAATGATAGGAAACGTGGCGAACATCACTTTAATAATGCACCTTTTGCTCATTAGACTAAAATTCAGGTGAAGCTTGTAATTTCAATCCAATGTTTACGTTTTATTTATTTATTTATTTATTTATTTATTTATTTATATTTATTTATTTATGCGAATTTTTATTTAGCTAAATTTTTTATTATTATTAGGAACTAAAATCTGTCTTTTCAACAAGTGTAAACTTTTATTATCTCCGTTAATGAAGAACAGATTTGGGTAGAGTCCAAATGGCACTGTAAAATATCTTCCTGCAAGTTCTTAATGAACTATAAATTAAAAGCGTCAGTTTATTGCACCGCCCTCTGGAATTTTGTACCAAATAGTCTCGCGACAAGTTAATGGCGCAAAAAAAATTTATGATGTTTAAAAAAAAAATAAATAAATAAAAAAACCCTCATTATAAATATATAATTCTGTTTTTTAGGTTTCCATTCGTGCGCCAGAAACAAATCATGTGCCGAACAAGCGATTCAAAACTACATGAAGAAATTCGGCCGAGACTGCAACAAAGATGGAGTCGTCAACTGCCTCGATTTCGCCCGCATTCACAAAGCTGGTCCTTATGCGTGCGACGCCCTCTGGATGGAATCGCATAACTTTCTCACAAGAATAAAGCAATGCCAGAGTAAATGGACTGACGAGAATCTCATCCAACACGGGGTCACAAACATCGTCGAGTCTGCCGAGATCAAACCCACGCAGAAGCCTGTTTGGCAAACACAATGGGTCAAAGCGCCATTGATCGTCACCGCTGATCCTTCCGTTCATAAACAAACTTCAGCTCATCATTTTCCACCACCTCGTGCTCCTTTTACGCATTTCCCGAGACCGAATTTCCGACCAAATCCGTCAAATGTTGGTCATAATAACGCCATTCCCAGCACTGCATGGCGGGGCTCGGAAACGAGTGTAGATAAATTGTCATTGTTGTCAACCCCGACCATGGAATCCGGAAGGCCAAACTCGAAACATCCTGATAAAATTGTTACTTCACCATTGTGGACTTTAACTACGCAGTCAATTAGAGATACACATCGACTTCCGGTTGAGCAAGTTCCTCGCTTGGTGGACTTTAATTGCATGAGGTGTTTGTGCGAGGTCGGTATTTTTTTTAAATAAAAAGAATTTTTTATTTATTTATTTATTTATTTATTTTTTTTTTTTTTATTTTATTTTTTTTTTTAGGCAAGTAGTGGATGTGAGGAAAGGGTTTGCGCGTTTGGGCTTTGTGGCCCTTATCAATTGTCGCAGGAATATTGGAATAGCGCGGAAATGGCGCACGTTTTACAACCGGGAGAAATTCAAGGTGCTTTTTCTTGTTGGGAGGTTTTGTTACCTTGTCAAGTTTGTTTGTTTATAGCAGTTTACACTCCTATTTTCTGTATTTATGTTTTGATTTGAAGGTGAGATTGTTTTTTTTCCTTCTAAATTAGGCCTGATTTGTGTTTATATTTTTTTAAATGTTAATAATACCGTAAATTGGGGTTAGTTTGATCAATTTTCAACGTCAAAATGATGTCTGGTCATGGGTTTTAGACATAAAAATTTGAATTTTGTTTTAAAACGTTCGTTCCTATCTGTGCTTCGAGGCTACCCTCATTCAAAAAATCCTGGCTTAATTTTTAACTCCCCTTTTTTTAAAAAACAAAAAAAACACCAAAATAATGCAAATTAATTTTTTTGACGTGGAAATTTTTTTTTTTTTCAATAAAGTAGGTTAATTTTTCAAAATATAATTCTAATTGACAACAATTTTGATAAAATCAATTTTAAATTGTTTTTCTTTTTTCCATCTTTTCAGATTTTCAAACATGTGCGACCAACAAATCATGTTCCGAGACGGTTATCCAATTTTACATGAGCAAATTCCATCGTGATTGCGATCAGAGTGGTCAAATCGATTGCTGGGATTTTGCACGTCTGCACCTTGCTGGAGCTGGTCAATGCCACGCCCAGTGGATAATCAGAAGTGGTGCATGGACTAAATTCTCACATTGCCAGTCTCGGCATGCACACTCTTCTCGGACTACCACCGCCTCTGCACCTGTTGAGCAAAGTGAAGGTGAGTGAGATGTTTGTTAAACACGTAATTGGTAGTTTGATAAGCGCCAATTTGATTCCCAACAACTACACGCATACATCGTATTAAATTTTATTCGCGTTTCCAAGGTTATACTTACAATTTGTTAGCAATTTAAATCTTAAACAACAACAACTTTAATGAATTCGCTTTTACATAACTTGTTCGACTCGCTAAGACGCTATAACCAATTAATTCAACCACAATTTTTTTTTTTATGCATTTTTAATGCAAAATGAAAATTTGGAATTGATTTGATTTCATCTCGAATTGTATAAACTCTTATTTATCAATTCGTGCATGAAACTTCCATTGCATTGTACCGAAAGTATATATTGTGGTATCTTATTTTAATCCTCTAGTTGAGCCGAGTCGAAAAATCATTGTTTCGTAGTCCAAAAATGTGCGTGCCATTGTTAATACAAGAAAATGCTCGTAAAATATTTTAAAAAATTCTTTGCATTTGGGTTTTTGTATTGTTGCGCATATTTTTTGGCTACGAAACGATGATTTTTCGAATCAGCTCGATTAGAGGATTAAAATAAGATACCACAATATATACGTTCATCGTGCACGAATTGTTGGATAGATTTTTTTTTCTCGAAAACTCATCAAAATTCTAATTCTCACTAAACAATAGATGAAAATGCAATCAGGAAGAGGTTTTTATCCTCATTACATTTTTTAGTGAATCTTTATTTATTTGCTAAATTAAACTCGAGACATTTCCCATAATTCCGTTTAATTGCTCAAAGGCACTAAGGCAGCAGATGGTTTGTGACGTCGCCTTTAAAGAGTATAAAAGTCTGGTCGTAGACGAGCTGCGGATAATTGCAATGAGGTTTATGTTGATTTTTGTCTCGTTTTCTGCCGGTCTGCTGGTAGGAGTTTCAGGTAAACAAACAATATCTGTAATTTGTTTATTGACGTTTGTTGTATTTTAAAAATCGATTTTTATTCGCATTTG
>JH432007.1:103856-125134 GCA_000239455.1 Strigamia maritima | reverse complement strand
TNTNTNTNTTTTTTTTTTTTTTTTTTTTTTTTTTTTTTTTTTATCATTTAAAGGTGAAAATGTGAGAATGGGAAAGGGAGATTGAAAGTAGGTATACACACGTGGGATGAAAATGAGATTTGCTTGCACATAGTTGACTTGTATTTCGAAAAATGTTTTTTTCAATTTTCGACTTGAGTGACTTGTGAATGGAATTAACTTGTTTTTTTAAATGTTATTTGATAAATGTGTTTTATGTTATTAATTAACATGTGGGTTTTGAATTGACTTGCTGGTTAAGATTTTATGACAATATCAAGTGACAAGATGTTGTTTGCTTTTGGCTAAAGTGGCTTCAATGTTTGTTGAGGTTGAGGCCATGACCGAAAATCGGATTAAAAGAAAATCGAATTTTTATTTTATTAACAAATCGTATATTTTGAGATTAAACACGAAAAATTGAGTTTTGATCATAGAGTTTTTTTATTTTTTATTGTTAGTTTTGAATTTTAAATTACGGACCAATTATGAACCAGGGGTTTATTTTTTTTTTTTTTTTTTTTAAAAATTGTGATACCGGTAATTTTATTTGTTTTTCTTTTCTATTGTTGAATTATGCTTTTAAAAAATTGTTATTTATTATCCAGTTGTGTCTTTTTAGGAAAAATGGCATTTTTTATTTGTTGTGAAGTGCAGCAAAGCTCCAGAGGGCAAAAGATAAACATTGTTTTTTTAAAAAAAATGGCCAGATTTCAAATCCAACTATGGATTTCATATACTCATGTTGATGCCTTGAATTTCGTTTGGCTTGAGATTAAGGATGACGTCAACCGGTTTACGTAATTGTAGGTTAAGAGATTTTTTATTTCCATTTAACCATTTGACTTGATGGTGATTTGAGGAAATTGTTGTTTCCCCATTCTATTCATTTGATTTGATAATAGTTCAGTCGTAAACCTTACAAAAATGGCCTTGAACTTGAAATAGCTTTTAGTATTCAAATTTCAAAAAAAAAAAAAAAATTATAGCACGAAGTACGAACGTGCACAACCAAAAGTCTAAATTATCAGCCAGAAACAGTATTTACATAATATAAGTGTAAAATTTATATAATTTTAAATTATCAATATTTTTTTCTTTAGTATTTTGAAAAGCATTACATAAGTCACATATAAAGAACAGGAACTAAGTTTTTATTTATTGGTTTTTTTTTGTTTGTTAATTTATATCAATTTTTAATTGCAAAAAAAAAAAAAAAAAAAAAAATTAATAAAACAGAAAAAAGTTTTCTTACCTTTGACTTGCTGACCTAAATAGTTCATAGATTTAGCAATAAGACGATTTCCAAAGTCAACTTTTTCTTCCCACTTCGTTTTTATCGTCCAATTATTTTTTTTTTCACAATTGTTCCTCGTTTCGTTTTGATGTTCAATGTAAAATTAAAAAGAAACAAATGTTAAGATTTCCCTAGGTTTTTCTTCTTCTGGACACACCCAGCGGTGTGCAGGAACTGACTGAGCATCGACTGCTTAGCAAATGACGTCATATATTATACGTTCTCTGGTGAGAATTCCCCGAAACTCGTATAACTTCACCCTATTCACTTAGAACATCATTTATAATCATAAATAGCGACACAAAACATGAAATAAATATATTATTTTGCTTTAAACATCTGGTTATTATAACCCAAGTTCAAGGAGGTTAATATTTCTTTAAGAAAAAAAAACAAAAAAAAAACATGAGTTCTTTGGCCTTCTTTTTCTCCGTTTTTATTGTCTACACATTTATTTATCTAACAGAAAAATGAAACTTGTTGATTGGGAATACACTCATAAACATCTTTACCTGTTAGGCAAACTTTTGTTAGATAGATATTTAATGGAGGAAGTTATTTTTTTTCAGCACCTGTGGAGGAATGACTTGAAGTAAAAAAAGAAAAAAAAAATGTTTCGGCCATCAACAAACATCATAAAACATTTTGTTACTGTTGCCAAGTGTGTACGTAATATTAGCAACAGGGGGCCTGATTTGGATTCGAGCAGTTGCAATATTTCAAAGCAATTTTGTTTATCATCAGATTAACTAACAAGACTAAGCCTCTTCATGTACAATCTTTCAACTTTAAAGTATCTTAACATTTTACATAGTAATAACTGCGTGTGAGTGAATGAAATGTGCCGCAGAATAAACATCATGGGTGAATGCGCTTTAATTTCTGATAACGAATGAACTAAAGGCATAAAAAGGATTTTTCGTGTCATTTTCGTACATAGTTTTACCGTTTTATGATCTCATTGCTCAATGTTGGATGATTTATGGTGGACAAACATTGCAACTTGTATTTTTTTTTCAAATCTAAAGGGATAAAAATATTTAAAACCAAAATAAAATAAAGGCGCCTAATCTTTATCTATTTCGGGCCAAGTCGTAACTCAAGGTGTTATTGTTTTTATGATGTTGCTTCGATAACTAAACTAGGGAGAGGAAAAACTAAATTGACACGACACAATTATCGATTCTTAAGAGAGAAATGAGAATAAATAAGATTAGGTTTTGTGTGCATCAGCATCGCAGGCTGTAATGATAAATATTGAATGGTTTTATCAAGCATCAATGATTTTTACTTACATTAATTGCGATGATTAATATTTATCGTTGTTATCATTCGTGTGGAAAGAAATGTTCGTAGAAAAGTTTTGCATTTATTGTTTTTAATATTTTTATTATTATTTTTCATATTTTCTTATTGGTAGTTTTTTAAAAGGTCATCGTTGATTCTTAATTTAACGTGATGAAAGGTTTATGAAATAAATGTATGTTATATTTAGATTTGAATATAAATTTATATTCATAAAGTTTGGTAAGATGTCGTTTATTCTATAAATAACTAGATGATCGGTTGGACTTTAGTGTTGCAGTACCAACTACCAACTGCCATCTACCGACACTCGTAAAAAAACAGGTTTGTAAATATAATTTCAACTTCTCTCAACAGATGGAAATCAGTTCTGGCGACCAGAGGACTTCGTTTTTTTACATTAGAAATTAAAATGCAAATATTTTTCATTAGTCTTTAGCTTAAAATTCAATTCAACTGGTTATTAGCTGCTGTAGGGTAAGAGCCAATTAACAAGCGACTCATCACTCATCAGCGCTGTAATTTGGGACGGTCTAAACTATGGAACCAACATGGTTGCCATGGCGCCAACTTAAACAAGATGGCGGCCAAATCAAATTCAACAAACTAGGGGGCTGCTTAGCCACCGGCTGGACAATGACTTCGTACTCAAGTGAAATAAAGGGAACTTATATTCTCAAAACATAACAAGACTTTATTCATGCGCGATAAAGCGAGGAAATACAATTATATAAATATATAAGCGCGCTATGACAATATAAGGGCTGTTCAGCCCTTAACCTTAACAATTTACCCATGACTAATGGTCAACTAGACCGTAACAAAGGGTAAGTGGCACGTGCCTAGGGCTAAATGACCACTCACAACAGATAAATAACATATACTCAAGTTTGCGCGCCTTTTCTAAACGTCACTAACTTTGGAAATAAAATGTATTAAAATAGAACCATTGCCCCAGGCAATGGGTGAAGAAGGTGGTCCTCTCAGCTCATCGGCAGTAAGGGACCAAGTATGAATGATAGTGAACAGAGCAGTATAAGATAGAAAAATAGAATGTGTGCACAGCACGAATATCCAAGAGAGTCAACATTCGGCCCTAGAGCGGCCAGAAGCTGGGCAGTGGATTAGGCAGACCCACTTTTAAGAGTCCACCCGTGGCCAAAACCAGGAAAATACAATAGAGTCCCCTCACGGGACATGGGTGGCGGGAAGTCAGCTAACTTCCACCTGGCATGGTCAAGCCATGCCCAATATTGCCACACGTACGGTTGTGGCTTACGGGTGTCAGTCCAAGGGGCTCAAGTCAGGTAAGTATGTTTTAAATATCAATATCAAGTCAAGAGCGGTGCTGCAAGAATTTGCAGCACCTTAAATACCTGTTTGAACAATACAGTGGTTATCCAACCACTAAGAGTGCATCACTTAGTATGACACCAATGAGGGGGTTTCTCAAGGTAGAGGGAGGGTCGAATGACCCACAGGTGGAGGGTGACGACTCGTGGGGTCGTCACCCGCGTGTTTTTAAAGCAGACGCTTAATCGGACAATCAGCGCCATCTATTGACAAACTTTGTACTAATTGTAATGGGAAGCGTTAGCCTCGAACGAGGTTTAATATATTCGGTCCGTACGGAACGTCACAAATTGAATTCAAATGTAACATGTTCCAAATTTCATCACCGATAGCGGAGAAGGTGAAGTACTTTTAATGTAATGAGAAAAGTTTTAAAAATTAGTGTTAATTTTAACTTTTAATTACTATATGGAAAAATACAATTTGATGAACAATGAAATAAACCAAAATAAGGAAACGAAAAAAAAAAAACGGAAAATTTGGAATATGTACGTATATAAATACTGTATGTTATGTTCTCTTCTATCTGTTTCTTTTTAGTTGGCTTTGCTAAAAGATCTCGTCCGGCGCCTTTTTTCACACGGAGAAAACGAAATCAGATCATCCTCGTTTGGAACTGGAAGCGAACTAACTTTTCTTTTCTTTTTCTAAGTTTACAAAGAAAAACAACTTATTAATTAATAAATACTATTCTTTCAGTTTGACGTACCTTAGATGAAGATGGAGTAAGACTACTACAGGAATAATCCTCAGGTATTGTGACAAAAGAATCAGAGATTGATGTATGATTTTCTTCTGAAGACGACGATGCTACTATAAAAACATAATCGTACATTAAATCCAAATAAAAATAAAAATGGAAAATGGTCATTTATTCAATTCTTACAACTTGATTTTTGTCTTCGAGTGAAAGGAGTAGTACGAAAAGATGGTACGTCATCACATGCATTTGTTTTCGTACTCAACGCAAAACGAACACTGCGTCTTAATTTCTTCTTGCTAATGTCTATTAATGGTGACTGTGCCTCGTTGATTGATGGCGTCCCATCGCTTGAAGTTGCCAGAACAGATTGCACAATTTTGTCTATCACGTTTTCCTGAGTTAAGAAAATGAGTTAAATTCACTTGAAATTCGTATGACATATGACATTACGGTTTTACCTCGTTTTCAGCAGAAAAAAATGCATCATCATTATCACTTCCAGGAGTAGTTGGCTTAAGCAAATATGAGATCGATCCGTCTCGTTTTACGGTAGAACGCTTTGGACGGATCTTTTTTTCAGAAACAGGTGTCTCTTTCGAATCATTCGAGTCGGTTTTTAATGGTGCCGCCTGTTTCGATTTTCGAGCTGCTGCGATGTGTTCGCGCAGTTGTGATGGTTTGGCTGTAGGTTTGGCTTTTGGAGTGGCTTTTTTAGCACGACGCTGTAAAAATGAAATGAAATGAAATGAAATGAAATGAATCGTTTAGTCGAAGTCAAATAATTGTAAAATGAATTTTTAACTTACTTTTCCTCTCTTTGGTTTTGGCGTTTGGCTCTTCCAGTTATCTTTTTTCATTTTGTCTAATTTTTCGAACTTGGCTTCGATATTTGTAACTTGATGAAAAATCATCTCCCAAAATCCTAATAAATCGTCACAAGTTGTCTTTTTCTCCCCGCGATTAAATTCGCAGTCGGCAATTAGATCTTCAAACTGGCTAAATCGTTGTTTCATTAATAATTCGGCCATTCCTACCACGCAATCGATTTCATTTCCAGCTATTTAAAGTAGAAAAAAATGTAATTAATCAATTAGAATTAATAATTTTGGGCAAATAAATTGGTTTACCAGCTACGGGCACATCATCTGCGACTTTGTTATTCACCCAAAAGTTAATTTTCAAGCTAAAAGATGTCCTGTATGATGTAACTAACCCCTTAAACCTGTCCAGCAAATTGATTTTTGTCGGACTGTTCACGTTTTCATTGTTTTCTTGACAATCTGAAATTGTTTTACTCTCAGTTCCATTTTCCATCAACTTTTCACGCGCATCTTCTAGCTGAAATTCTTTTTCGCAGTTCCTAATCAAAGAACTATCATATGTTGGCTTTTGCGATTTCCTCCTCTGCTTTCTGGAACTGCTTCCTCTAGTAGTGGTTACGAAAGGACTGATACGAAATTCTAAATTATCGTCCATTTCAACAACTTCATCTTGAATCGGTTTTGGGGCGTCGTTTTCTAATTCTTTTGCTTCACTTTGACCTTTTGAGATTTCCAAACTGTCGTCCACTTTACCAACTGAAACTGTCTCTTCGGCTTGAATTGGTTCTTGGGTCTCATTTTCCGATTTACTAGTTTCACTTTGATCTTTCTCCACAACTTCCGCTGTATCGCATGTAGTGGGTTCAATTTCGCATCCTTTTTCTACTTAAAATTATTATTATTTTTTTTTTTAAAGTTTTGACATAGAATTATTTTCAGTTATCAAGTTTTACCTTGTATTATACTCAAATTGTTGGGCTCGGACTGGATAACATCGGGTAAAATGTCAGAAATCAACTTGTTACTATCAATGTTCAACTCTGATCCATCATCAATTTCCTTCTGCGAGCACGGGGAAATATTATTTTTCATTTCGTCATCTATTACTGACTCAAGTTCATCAGTTGTTTCTTTAGGAATGTCAGGAAGAATTTCTTTTGATATTATTTCATTGGTTTCAACTTCATCATCATCCGAGAATTCGATTTTTTTCGCAACTATATCTGAGAATTCGATTTTTTTCGCAACTATATCTGAGAATTCGATTTTTTCCTCAACTTTATCCAGAAACTCGTAATTACATCTGTAAATTAATCATAATTTTCAACAAAAAAACATAAATTAAATTCTTAAATAATCCTATTTTACTTTTCAGGTGCCGATGATGCCTTTTTAGGTGAAGGATATTTTAAATTCACTGGAGCGGTGAACTGGAAGCCATCTGGAGCAAATGATACCACAGAAACCCGTTGGGCCTTTGTTTCACCCTTTTTTACCGGATTCTTCATCCGTTTTCCAGCCTGAGACTTCAAAATGGGCTTAACTTTAACCGCAACCTGAAAAAAAAAGTATTATATTTTGTTTTAAACATAATTATGAATTAACTGAATAAAAATTCATACTTCTTTAGGTTTTTCGGCAGCAGCTGCTATTTTTGCAGATGCTCTAGTAACACGTCTAGTTTCCGTTGCCACTGGTTTCACAATTTTCTATTAAAATTTTAGAAAATTAAAAATTATATTTTTCTTTTATAAAATTCTATAAAAATAAGAAAAATTACCGTTTTGATTGAATCTACCGGTGCAAATGGATCATATTTACGTTTGATTTGGCAAACTTTAAAAACTGGTTTACTTTGTTTTTGCTGTTTTTCCAATTCCTTCAAAAGCTGTTTCCTTTCTTTATATTTATTAAGTTGCAGCCGCCTCTCTTCAGGACCCGTCAACTCTAAAAAAAATCACGACAAAGAAGAAAAAAAAGTTTAAAATCAAATCCAGAAATGTAAAAATTGAATTATCGATTAAATACTCACTTTTAATCGGTTGTTTGACTTCCTCGTTTCTTTCCTTTAACGGCGATAATTTGCTACCGTTCTTTTTTCCGGGTTTACTCGCAATATTTAAACTATCCGAACTGGAACAACGACGTTTCATTATGATATCATCACGCCAGGATTTCCTATCAGTCGATCTGCGGTACGCACGCAACTGCCGTCCATCAACAGAAAAGTTGACACCTCGTCGTTTGAATTCGTGTGAATGCTGCATTCCGAAACACCTTTCTTTTTAAATCTCATACAATAATGAATGGAAACACCTTTCCCTTAAGAATTTCCTCAAAGGGGGCCTCCAACGACTAATATGTAATTTGCAGTTGCAAAACACGTACACACTATAAAATCAAGCTGCGATGTAGGGAGACGTGACAACTGATTTTCAAATCTCGTACGTCTATCGTGATTGGCCAGTTGAACAATTACCCAAACCATGGATCCATTCGATTGGTCCGTGAGAAAACCTTCGACAAATAAAAATAGAGATTCATTTACAACGTCATATTTTCTAACAAACACGAGCAGATATTTCTTATTTTATGACGTAAATTAAGTTTGTGTACGTGATATTTAGATACGGCTCGCTCACATGGTCCATGTTGCCTATCGCTGAGCCAATGAACTACTGCCAAACAATTGTGTGTAGACTCGTACTGCCGCGAAAATCCATCATGACAAAACTACATTATACGTACACCTATAACTTGTTTTTCGTCTAATTAACCACGTGCTTACCTAAAGGTGAAGATATAAGAGGTGAAAATGAACGTTGCGGCGTGGGAAATGGAAATATGTTAGCATAAGCCTTTATCTATAAAACCGGCGTCTTTTTGATTACTTATTAGGCTTACTATGCTGGAAACCTGAGTGGCTGCAGGAAATCAATATATATTACACTTAATTTAATTGCCAAAGTTAATTTTAGCCAGGTATTTATGCGTTGAGACATTACGTCATGCAAATTCCTCTTTTTTTAATTTTTAATTTTTTTTTTTCTTTTTTGTAATTTTTTTTTTTTGTTTATTTTTCACAAGTGTTTGTTTATTCATTGATTAATGGGTTTGAGTTTTAGGTTTTTATTACACTTAAAAAAAAAAGAAGAAGTACACGTTGCAATTAAAACCATGGAAACCCAAGTGCAGAGGATAATTTCTTCTAAAACAGTTTCGTCCGAGAGATTAGAGGCTTATCAATTTCTCATAAAGTGAGTAATCGTCAAAAATTAATGTTTTTTTAATTTATTTTCTTATTATTAATTTTTTTTTTTTTTTGTTTGATTGTCAGGTTTATTACTGCGGGAAAAGACATTCCTATTTTTAAGGACTTTAATGCAGTGTTAAACGTGTTGAAACAGGATTTGAAAAGTAGAGATGTTAATTTGCTATTGGAAAGTTTGCATCTCATTGGAATTTTTCTACGAACTGAAATTATTGTTAAGTAAGAATTTCATTTTTGTTTTAATCAGTTTTAATCGTTTTTTTGTTTTTTTTATATATTTAAAACTCATTTTTATAATACATAGTGTCATCGAAGAAAACAAATTGGGTGAAATAATTGATGGTAATTATAATTATATTCTAAAAATTATTGATTAATTTGATTAATTTTTTTATATCTTTTTTTTTAGATCTCTATAAGCTAATTATGACGTCGGAAGAAAAGGTGATTTCAACAAGAGCGCTTTGGTGTTTGGCTAAATTGAAAGTGCCACTTATTTTATGGATAGAAAAAGTAATGATTTAAAAGTAATAATTTGTTACGAGTGGCATTGAAATGTTTGATATTATTTAAATTTCAAGCTGGACTTAATTATGGAAATTATCGAACGACCACAACCGGATGATCCGAAACAAATGTCTGGTTCATACGAATTGGAAATTATTCGCGTGTTGAATCGACTATTAACTGAAATGCCAGAACAGATGATATCACGTGTTACTTGTTGGTCAAGGCGATTATATTTGGCTACAGTTCATCCGACGCTGAAAGTCCGAGAGCCAGCTTTAATAGTTCTCGACACCGTATGGTCGTTGATTCAGAAACAACAAACGCATAATTCGTTAGTTATTTTAATTGCCGATCTTAAAGACGTAAGAATTTGGTTTAAAATTCAAATTTTGGGCAAAAAAAAAAAATAATAATAATAATAATAATAATAATAATAATTACTTGTATTTGTAGAAACTTGTTCCCGGTATGTCGAGAATGTTTAAAGAGAAGCAGGAAATTCAAAGTTTAAAATTATGGCGGATTTTATTAAAACTTCTGGGAAAGGTATCAAATTTTTTTTTTTTTTTTTTTTTTTTTGTTTGAATATTTTTATGTTAAAAAATTTTTATTTATCATCAAGGCGCTTCATCAAGGCGCTTCGCTTATAAATACGTTGTTGGGCATCGTGGAGAAAGGGTTTAAATCTACGAATACTGATGTGAAAGTTGAAGCATTCAAATCATGGCATCAATTAATTGTGAATTTCGGAAGTGAATTAGGTAAAGATTCTGATAAAACTCGTGAAAAAACTAGTGCAACTAATTTTATTTTTATTTTTAATTTTTTTTTTTAGAAGTTTTGGCAAACCCGAAACGCCTCCGTTTAGTAATGCAACCATTAAAAGCAAATAATGCACGAACGGAAATCGTTGCTAGCACTAAATTTAAAGTTTGGTGGTTTCTGTTGGTAGTCCTCGGTCCAAAATTGGTGCTGAATTTGGAAATCGTTTTGCATCCTTTTCTGCAATTTTGTTTTGGAATCGAGGCAACTCAGTCCAATCAATCGTCCATCATGAGCAATTCAAGTAAATGTGATATTTTTTTTATTTTATTTTTAAATTAAATATTACGTTGTTTTAGGTGTGAATACACCCGATAGCGTGCAAAGAATGAACCTGAGCAATTGCAGCAGCCCCGGCGTGCTAAAGTTCTCGGCTATTCATCGTTTAGGATGCGAAGCCTTGGCGCGAATTTTGGGTCACAAATCTGACTTATTGATTAATCGACCAATCTTTACTATTGATGAATTGCCTTATAATGTGTTGGAATTACCGCAACGATTTCTTTATCACAGCAAAATCTTGCTTTTCTGTGTCAGGAAAGCGATTATTGGGCTTGGAACTGAGAAAAAAGACTTGCATTTGCAGTTGTATTTGTTGCATAATGCAGTTTCGCATATAAAGATCAACGCGGACGGAGACAATAGGAAAGAATTTTCTGAAGCTTTGAGTTTATTGTTGTACACTTTCGAAGAGTTTGTCAAGGAAGAGAGTTTATCATCTGATGTTATATTGGTGAGTTTATAATACATAAATAGTCAAAAGATATTCGATTATAATTTTTTTTTTTTTTATTTTTTTTTTTAAAAAAAATAAGAAATTGATGGAAATATCTACATTTATACCAAAAAGGTTTTACATTCGTCTGCGTATACAATCGAAGAAGCCTCGGTTATGAGTGTAAGTGTTTTTATAATAAATTTTGATTTTTTAATTTATTTATTTATTTTATTTTTTTTTTTTGTTTTTTTTTTTTGTTTACAGGGAACACCTTCATTATTTCTAATTAAATTACTATTTCGGCAACCATTGTTACAGCAAAGTACAACTGATAGGTGATTTTTAATCTTAAAAATATGTAAATTAAAATTAAGTTTGGACGTTTTATTTTAGGTTTAGGAGCATTTTTCAAAAACTTATTTCGGAAGATGAAGACTCCACAGTAGATACGCTTAGTTTTACTGAATTAGTCGTTAAAACATTAGATTCTGCGTCGGCTGAGATTGATAATTCGGATACTTTGATCAGTCTTTGGAATATTGTGGCCACAAATCTTTTAGAGAAAATTGAGACAGTACGCAATAAACAAAATAATTTAATTTTGAATCCAACTTAAATATTTTTTTTTTTGGTTTTTTTTTTCTGTTTTAGACGAAAGAAATCAATCAGGGAGATTCACTTGAACACGACTTTGGTTGCATTTATGCCGTTCTTCTTTTTCCAGTCAATCATTTATATGGAAAACCTCTTTTTCACGTAGTATTTATAAATAAATTTATTTAATTGTAAAATTTAATATTTGAAATTGTAATGTAGGGCTTAAAAACACTGGACACAACTTGGATTAAATTATGCAAGAAATTAGGATCACTAAAAGAATTTGTACCGAAAGTGCCAGTCAATATTTGGTGTGAAGAATTTTCTTCAAAAATTTTAAATAACATTCCGGATGATTCTTTCAAAGTATGCGCATTCATGAGCAAATATTTCTGCAATTAATAATATTTTTTATTTTTTTTAGATAATAATAATGCAAGAAAATTTGAGTAATTTGTTTTTGATAATAATAAGATTGGTTAATTTTTCGTCCGCTGATAAAATGTTTCCCGAGGGAGAATTGAAGGGTATTAGTACACAATTTCCTCTATTTTTTATATTTATTTATTTATTTATTTATTTATTTATTTATTTATTTTATATTTTATTAGAAAATTGTATGAAACGCAAAACCAAGCCGTTGGGCTACGTCACTTCATTTATTTCTTTGTACAATAAATTAGTATCAGCGGTCTTGGAAAGTGAAAAAGAACTGCCAGATAAATCTCAAGCAACAGTAAACTATTTAATTTTTTTAAAAATATTGCCAATTATATACTTTTTTTTTTTAAATTTTTTTTTTTTTTTTTTTTTTTTTTTTTTTTTTTTATTTAGACGCAAATAATCTGCAATGCATTAGTCAACTTAAGTAATATTGCGAAAATTTTATTTTCCAAAATTACATTTCTTCAATGCTTGCAACCACTACTAAGTCACTTAAACGAATCTATATCCAATTTATTTACTATTGCCGATAAAATTAAACCTTTTACAGCGTCGCACGACAAATTTTTGTTGAACGTATGTAGCAAAAAAAATGTTTTTTGTGGCGGAAATTAATGCGAGTTCTATTTTTAGATTGAGGAAATGTGGGATGCGTGCATACCTGCTATTCAAACAAGCTATGATGCAATTAACAGCCACGAGCATACTGAGCTTTTCCGGATAATATGTCCAGTATTGGAAGCTAGTCTGTATTATTCAAACACAACGATTCGCGAGAAGACATTAAATCTTTGGCGTTCAACGTTTATGCTGTCGCCGGCTAGACTCAACTTGCCGGAATCGTTTAAGGACGTTTTTAGGTTCTTTAAAACTTCTCTAGTGCCTGAATCTAGCAGACAAGTATTAACTGCATTACTGGAAATTCTCTGCTTGTCTCAAGTAATTAAATTATTTATTTAAATTAAATTTTATATTTAATTTTATTATTTTTATTTATTTATTTATTTATTTATTTTATTTTTTTTTTGCACAGAAAGATGATGCGAGTAAGAAAGTAAAGTTGGTTCCAAAAGAACAACATTCGGCGGCAAAAGATGAAACTGTTAGTTATTTTTCTTCTTTTTTTGGTCATTTTTGGCGTTTTTGATTTTATACAATTTAACTAAATTTTTTTAATGTATTGAATTTTATTTTTCAATGCTATAAAACTATATTTTTTATACTTAAAAATGTTTTAATTTTTTGTTAGGGTGCTTCAGAGGCTAAAAGACGGCGAATACTTACAACCGATGATAAAGAAGTTACTACTGCGAGGTATATTGAAAAAGTGGTTTAATGGTAACAGTTAAAAGTAAAATTATTGTATTTCAGTCCTTTAATTTCTGCTCATTATTCGATTCTAAATCCGGATTCGTATCCACTCGTGCCATCTCCGTTTATCAATGTTGAAAGTTATCTGTAAGTTTAATTTGTGTGTTTTCAAGTGGCTGGAGATTAATTTAATTTAATTTTTTTTAGGAAAGTGGAATCGAGAAATTCAGAAAAGAATCACATTGCTCAAAAAGCACAAGTTACTGTTACATCACCAATAAAAATTGAAGACGAAATAGCAGTCGAAGTTGGAAACAAAACGTCGTCAGATTTGGATTCTTCTGTAGATGTCACTGTTGGCTCTTGCACATCAGCAATCCACTGTATGGTTCATTTACCAGAATCTGAAACTTCAGCAATTGTGGAAGAAACACCCATTAAGGAAGTGCAAAAGGTTATCGAATCCGTAGACAAACCTGATCCAGAATGCATTACAAATGGGGATAATAAGGACGTTTTACCTGCATCCAATGACGACGTCATTCAAAGTTCAAAGGCCTTGGAATCGTGCAAAGCGTCGCAAGTTGAGACTAAATCAAAATCAACTGACGAGGATCCACTGCCTTCACCGCAGTCGACTAAAGAAACGTTAAAACGGAAACCCGCGACTAAGCACAGGGCCAGGCGGAGTATGAGGTTCACTGAAGCGCAGGAGTCGAGCAGCGATTTAGATAAAACATCTCCCGTTAAAAAAAGACGAAAATCATCGCATCATGTGAAGGAAGAATGTGGAAATGATCTTAAAACGAGTAAAACGAAGGAAAAAGAATTACCGACTGAATGCTTAGTAAGGGTTGAAATGTGAAAATTAGAGAAAAATTAAGTTTTAATTTGTCGTTTGTTTGTTTTTAAAATAGAGAATATCAAAAACAGCTCGAAAGAGCTGTGGTGGACCACGACCACGACCACGAGCGCTGAAGTCGACTAAAACGTCGGGGAAAAGTGAAATTGGTGCCACGATTGTTCATTGCCAACGACAGTTGCGTCGTCGTTTGAATAAATCGGATTCTTCGACGAGTGGAGAAAGATCCGAAATGGGATTCAGTGACGGCGTGAAACCCATGGAAGCTGACGGTGAACATTTTTCTTCTCCGGGTTCGAAATTCGAAAATTTAGTCAAAAGTCCCATTTTGAATGTCGTTCAATTGGAAAGAGAGTCGAAACAGTCGGCAATGGACGCATCATCGAGTGATATATCAATTTTAGACGTAGATTTTAGATCGCCTATGGACGTATCAATTGAAAGTGAAACACCCGCGTCAAAACCAGCAGAGCCACCGGGAGAGGAAATTCAAACTGGAGCCGAATCTACTCTCGACGCAATTACGGACCACGAAAGGCAAAATGCGTCTCCCGATCTAAATACTTTCGGAAGCGAACTCACAGTCGGCTCGGAAGTCGTCGTGCTTGTGAGCAGCGAAGAAAAAGAAAACGAAATGATCGTCACGGAAACGGAAGTGGATGAAATCAAAATTGATCAACACGCGAGCAACACTGCGTCTTTGAATAATCCGGAACCGGAAACGGAGTCGTTTACAGTTTTGCAGAGTAAAAGGGAACTGAGGTCGGACGCGGCGAAAACTGAACAATCCCCGCGTCGTAGTAGTAAATTGAGTTCAGATACGGTTACACGAACGGAGGAGGGTGTTCACTTTTCACCGCAACATCGGTACATCAAGACCTACAGCAAAGGAACTCCAGTTGTGAAAACTCCAAAAGAGGATTCGGTTTATCCGTTGAGTGCCGCTTTAAAGCAACGGGTCGGCTCGAGAGGGTTGAAATTCCTGGAAGCGGCAAATAAACGTAATTACGAAAAGTTGAAATATGAAAATAAGAAAATTTCGCTCGCTAAGTCACAGGATAGGAGGAGGGCGGTGGATTATTTTTTTAAAAGTCCTTCTCCCGAGATGCCGTCGACGCCGATCGCATCCACCGAAAGTATGAAGGCATTGTTGAGAGGGAATTTCTCTTCTCCCGCCGGCTCGTCGAGTATCGGGATTTTAAAGCAACTCAAACGACATGAAGTGCCTTCTACTGGATCACCAAGTAATAAAGTATGGATTTGATTTTGATTTTGAGTTGATTGCTCTTTTCAAATTTCTCTTTATTGTTGATTTGAATTTGAATTTTTCAGAGACGTGTTTCGTTTGCTGATCCACTTGTTCAAGGAGCGTCTGAAATGCAGAATAAGACGGAACAAAAAGATGCGAAAGAAGCGAACAAACCTGCGCAGTCAACTGCGTCTTTAACGTCCAATTTGTGTCCTAGTCCTAATGTATATGATTAAATGATGTTATTTTTTTTTTTTTTTTTTTTCCTTTTTTTTTAGGTTTTATTAATTCGTTTTTTTGGGAAATTTCAGGTTATGCCGGCGGTTGCGCCGCCTTTAACTAGCGAAATTATGCCGGTATTGGAAAAACAAATTCCTTTTGGTTAGTAATTTATTATTTTTACATTTTATATTATATTATTTTATTATTTTATTATTTTATTATTATTTTTTTTTTAAATTTAGAACTTGAAGCTGAAATGTGTTTGGAAGAAGCGATCGAAAATGTGGTTGAAACTGTGGTCGTTCAGCCACCACAGCTCGAAATCGCCGCGGTAACCGAAATTGAAAGTTCCATCGAGGAAATTGGTGCAACGACGGAAGTTGTTACTGGAATCGAAACGGTCGAAACGCTCAATGAAATTCCCGAACTGAAAAATGAACAATTATTCACTTTGGCGGACGAAGTGATGGCTGTTCAGATGGAAGTCGAGTCGAACCAGAGGGAGATGAGGATGCTGGAGGTCGAGTCGAACCAAACGGAGATGAGGATGCTGGAGGTCGAGTCGAACCAAACGGAGATGAGGATGCTGGAGGTCGAGTCGAACCAGAGTGAGATGATAGAAGAACCTAACCTAAACACTGCTCCCGAAGTTCCTGAAATGGAAATGGAAGTTTCGGTTTCCATTCAAAATCAAATGTCAGTTAAAGTGGATGAACCCGCGGAACACGTGATGGGAGAAAGTGGAGATGCGCCGGAAACACTACTTAGCAAACCCCACGTGAGTTTCGATTTGGACTTGGTGGAAATAATGAACAATCTTAAATCGAAACTGACGGTCGAGGAGCTTAATAAATCGTCGAATTCACAATTGCTCAGTTTGCAACAGCAATTGCTCGGGTTTCAACAACAACTTCTTAATATGGCTTTGACTGTGACAAACGCATTAAAATTGAATCACAAAGGTTCTGGTTCCGATGAATAATTTTTTTTTTTTTAATTTTTTGTTTGGTTTTTTTTTTTTTTTTATTTTTTTTTTTTATTTGTAATTTTTAGAAACTTAAAAACTGATTACATTTTCTTACTTTCTTTCAAAACTTGATGTAACTAAGTTTTTAATTGTCTCCATGTGAGCACTTTTGTACGTCGTTATTGATAATTGATATATATATAGAAAATGTAATAAATTTTATAAATAATTGTTCTCACGCGACATTTTACATGTTTTTGGCTTTTTTTTTTTCAAAAATAAAGACAAAATAAATAAAGAAATGATGTTTTAGTTTTGTTTATTTAGTAATATGGAATCTCGATAAAAAAACATTTTGGCGTGATCATAAATCACTTGAAAAACGCTTAAATGTCACGAGTTGGAGTATGTCATACAGCTACTCCCAGTGTCTAATTGCTTCACTGCAATATACTAGTGATGTCTGGGCAAGTTGATCCGCTGCCCCGTAATCCAGTCAAACTGAAAACTGCAGTATATGTTCCACCCGTACGATCAAGAAACTCGTATTCAGAAGCAAAAATTACGTTGCCAGGATTTCACATTGTTTTAAACAAAAGAAATGGTCGCTTTAGACGATTCTTATGGGTCCTAATATTATTAGCAAGTGGAATTATATGTTTGTATCAAGCTATTGATCGACTTTTACTTTTAATCGCATCACCTGTTGAAATGGTTTCCCGAATAGAAATATTGGATAATATCAAGTTTCCATCTTTTACACTATGTCCGTTTGACATTAATAGCACTCCGGAAATTAAGAGAGAGCAAATTAATTTTGCTAAAGCGTCAAAAGGAGAGACTGTCAATTCTGTATGGAATCTGCTCAACTTTGGTGTCAGTAATGAACGGATATGGCAATTAAATGGCATAAACGAAAACAACACTAAAGTGGAATTAAAGGTAAAAAGAAAAACGAAAACATGTGTATCTACAAGTACATTTGCATATGGCATGTCTATTTTTCTTTTATGAATATTAGATGAAGAAGATTTTACCATTAACAAAACCTTTGTCCAATCTGACTCAGGTATCTGCTTTGGCGTATCTGGGTACTTGCATGACAGTAATTACAGGTATCTGAGTATTTTAATACAGTCAATGTACATATACGATATTTATGCATTTACAATTGACAGATAGCACGATGGATTTCATGGGAGCTGCTTTAGTTTTACGTATAACACAATTGATAGATGATGACGATCCAACTGTTGAAGATTCATCGGCATTCACGGTGAAAAAAATGATTGATCTAAGTGGATTTTGGTTTATATTGAGCACTTAATTCAATATTTAATTTTGTTTCACAGATATATGCACATTTAGATGGTTTACCAGCAAAACATCATGCTTTCTTTATGGGCCATATAATTATAAGGAATCATAAGACAGTGATTGCACTAACTCGATCTAAAGTAATTTTTAGTATTGTAATTTATAAATTTAAATAATTATTGTCTATTAATTTGGTTTTTACCAGTTTACTTATGTGAACAGATCAAGTTACCAGTGCACGGACAGAGTAACCGCTGCTCATTGCTGGTCTAATTGCATTGAAACCCGTCTTAATCAAAACGACAGTTGCAGGTAATTATATAAATATAAATAGTAAAAATTAAAATTTATTCAAATGTTTATATGATTTAATTTGATCGACAGGTTGCCATATATGTGGAAAAATTTGTCAAAATGCACATCTCCGAATGAAAGTTACGCTGCATACAACATGACATTAAAAATGTATCTAGAAACCAAGCCAGACGATTGTAAGTGTTCAAAATCGTGTAAGGAAGAGTTTTACGAGATGAATATAGATGTGCAAGAAAATGTTAAAAATATCACAATTCTTGAAATTTATTTTCAAAGGAACACTATGCAGATAGTTGCCGAGAAGTACAGTTACGGTTTGGTTGCTTTTGTCTGTGATTTGGGTGGGAATTTAGGTTTCTATTTAGGTGTGAGTTTGCTCACCATTACAGAAATGGTTGAATATTTTATTCTGTGCTGCAAGTCTTGCAGCACAAAGTTGCAAAAGAAATAAATGTAAGAAATATGCTATAATGTAATGAAAATGAAAATGAAAATAAAAATAAAAATAAAAATATGGTGCACGAGATGAAGGATGTATTTTCGTGATTCAGTACATTTTACTACACAATAATTTTGTTTTGTTCGGTTGACTCTTGAAAATAAGTTTTAATAAAGAAATATATTTGAAACTAAATATCATACGAGTGCGTGCAAAATAAAATCATTTGTTTATTTACCGGTACTGTATGTTTTAATGGCTATGCGTGAATCCAACCACTGTTACCACTGTCATGAGTCAACACGAACAAAGGAAAAGGGAAACTCGATTGGATTATAAATCGAAATACACGTATTAGGTGGAGAATGCGAGTCACCTCTATCGTGTAGCACATAAAAAACCCAAATATAAAATCAAGATAGCTACACAACTATGTGTGTCAAAAACAACGAAAAGTTTGGAGCATTCTTGAAAATGAGTTACCAGTATCACACATATTCAAACGGTTATAAGAATCGCCAAGAACCTTGGTATATCTCTAATCGGTCATCAATGGGCCGAAAAACCAAATTCGGGGCTTTTAATAAGTCTCAACAAGTACGAGTGAAGAGAATCGTAATCGAGAAGCAAAGCAAAAATATTGACTCGGGAAACAATGCGACTCGCGGTGTTAAGGCCATTCTGGACAGAAAAGTGAATTTTTTCCGACGTTTTATTTGGTTTCTTATTGTTGCCGCTTGTACGTGGGTTTGCGTGTACCAAGTTGGTGATCGATTTATTCTGTATTTGCGAAATCCGATATTGATGAAAATCGAAATAATGCGAAATCTCACGGTCAAGTTCCCATCTTTCACCATCTGTCCGTATGATATTAACGGTATGGCTAATATTCGGCGTGCACAAGCTTATTACGCTGTTAAAACCAAAAACAAGTCGATGGAAAGTGTGTGGAATTTGCTAGATTATGCTAATTTTACTTCTTACCAAATTTGGGATTTAAATCAAATCGATGAAAGTAACACTAATGTCACTTTTCTGGTAAATTTTGATATTTTTAATTTTAAAAATCAAAAAATTACCATATTTGAATTTTTTTTTTAAATTTTAAGATGAAAAAAAATTACCAACAGATGATTATCCATCTATTATCAAAATCCCTAAAATATACGCTTTTCTCGGTCTTTGTATGACTCTTAAAGTTGGTAAATATTCAATAATAATTTGTTTTCGGGAATTTTGAGTAAAATTTTGTTTTATGTAGCTGGCAGTGTAAATTTCATGGGACCTGCTTTTGTTACGAGGTTTGAACAACAGTTTACGCCTGATATTGATTTCGACGACGATGCTGCTTTCACTGTAATAATACCATTTTTTTTATCTTTGTTGCACTAATATCATCCGTTTTTGATATAGGTTTATCCACACGAAGATGACACACCCGCATTACATCATGCGTTTTTTAAAGGTCAAATTATCCCAAGAGGAAACATGGTATCAATTTCAATGTCAGTTTCAACGGTAAGTTGCTGCTTCTTTTGTTTTTCTGTGAGCATTGTTTTACTTAATTGATTAGTTTATTCTTTTGAATACCACCGATAAACCGTGCCAAGATGCTGTCACATCGACAAAGTGCTGGACCAAATGTTTGGAAGCGATTCTTACTAAGAAAACCAGTTGCAGGCAAGTTATAAATAAAAACTGAAATTAATTAAAAAAAATTTTTTTTTTTTTTTTTTAAATTTATTTTTTACATAGACTTCCTTTTATGACGTCTACAGCTCGAAATTGTACCACGGGTGAAGAAAGTAGAGTAGTTTACGATGCTACACTTGAAATGTATTTGGCAACTAAACCATCGCATTGCAATTGTCCGCCTAAATGTGTCGACGTAAATTACGAAATGAATATGGACATTCAGGGGAAATTGCATAATGTGACGATACTTGAAATTTACTACCAAACGAACAATTTTCAACAAATATCTCAAGTTTATGCGTATGGTTTTGTTTCTTTTGTATGCGACGTGGGTGGAAATTTGGGTTTTTATTTCGGTTTCTGTTTGCTAACCTTTCTAGAAATCATCGATCACTCTTGTGTTCGTTTAAGCAATGCTTTTACTCGTTAAATCAATTGTTTTAAATTTTTCCAGTCAAGGAAACACATTTATTGTAATAGAAAAATAGGATAAATATAACTAGTTGCTGCTTGTACTTGTACTGATAGATAAAATAAAAGAAATAAAATCACGTGATTTTTTTATTGCGAATTTTATTTTTTTAAATTTGTTTTTGAGATTAAATAGGAGTTTCATCACCACATGTTGTCTATTGGAACCACTCCAATAGAAGAGTTCAACGTATACCGAAATGTATCAAAATGGGTCGCTTATCAGTTTTTTGTACTTCATATCTAAACCGAACATTTTGAAAAAATTAAATTTTTAAAATGGAGACGGTAGATATTCTTGGCAGTGTTGCAAACATTCTTATTTTGTGTTTAATTTCATCTGGAATGTAAGTATTCCTAAATTAAATCTCTAAATAATGTTTTAAATATTATTTTTGACTCAAAAGACCGGCCTCAATCAGAATACGACGTAATAAAAGTGTCGAAAATATTTCTCATATTCCCTTCTCATTGGGATTTTTTAAGTAATCAAAAATCATTTTAATCATTTTTAATTGCTGAATTAATTTTTTTTTTTTTTTTTTATATATATATATATATATATTATTTT
>JH432007.1:93037-103836 GCA_000239455.1 Strigamia maritima | reverse complement strand
TTAAGTTTACTTTTTTTTTTCTTTTTTCTTTTTTCTTTTTTTTTTTTTTTTTTTAGTAAATTTATGCATAAATTATTTCTAAGTATGATAGCTGGATTGTGTGTTATTGTTGGCTACACTTCATTTTTATCAAACGCTGAGCATGGACTTTGGGTTGCAGGTCTTTTAAGTTCTTTAGTCACTATGTTTTTTGTTGCTGCTCCATTAGCTGATTTAGTAAGTTGAATTTTTAAGTGTTTTAAAACGCATAAATTTTCGCATAAAAATTTATTGTTTTGAATTTTTTTTGTATTTCAGAGAACTGTCATTCGAACACAATCAACAGCGTGTCTTCCATTGTTTATGATATTAATGAATTTGCTACTTGGTTTATTATTTCTTGTTTATGGATATTTATTGCAGGATATATTCATTCAAGTAAATTTTATTCAAAATAACTCAATAATTAGTCATATAATAATTATTTTTTTATTTTCAGATTCCTAATGCAATTGGCGTGACTGTAAGTGTTGTTGCTTTGTCATTTTATGTCATCTATCCGTCGAAACCAGCAAAAAAATTGTCTTAGTAATAAAAACACAAATTAATATTAATATTTAGTCGGTGAGTCTGTGACTATAATAAACACAAATCAAATGCACTCCGTTGATGTTTAAAAAAAGCTTAAGAGACATTTAAACAATTTAAAATTCAAGTTTGGTTTCATTCCGCCACTGAGCCACTGAGCCAGTCGTTTTCTTAGCATTTTTGCGTCAATTAAATGCCTTATTATTTTATATTATCTGCAAAATAGTTTTAATCAAATGTTTTTTTATTTATCATAATTTGGTTTTGCTTTAAATTGTGGGGAAAAAAATGCTCGGGGAAGTTTTCTCCGATTCAGTTGCCATAAACGCACACGAGGTGACAGTTAAAGTAATATTTATAAAATAAAAATATTATTACGTATGATTTTATTACATTTTTAGTTCACAGTTCACACTAGGTGGCAGATATTCTGAAACCGGAAATTCTGCTCCCGCTAATTAAATATTCAAGGCGTTCTTCAAAAGTAGTCGCTTTTTTTCCGGATTTCTTCTGGTTTTGCGGCGAATCTAATTAACTACGCGGATAAAAGCGACAATAATTTGTAAGTTTTTGTGTTGTTTTATTTAATTTTGTAGCAAAAGTTTTTAATTTATTGACTCGATACGTTAGCTGTTTTTTTTTTTGTGGAATATTTCGCCCATTACTCTCATTTTATTCAATTATCAGCAGCTCTTTACTTTCGTGTTATTTTATTCGAATTATTTATCGCTTAAATGTTTTATCGCTTTCATTCAATTTAAATGTTTTATAGATTTTATTTTATTTAAATGTTTTATAGATTTTATTTTATTTAAATGTTTTATCGCTTTACCGACAGTTTATTTAAATATTTTATCGCTTTACTGCTATTTTAATAGATATTTTATTTTATTGGGATTTGTTTTGTTCCATTTAATTTTAATTAACATGATTTTATTTTGTATTTTCAGTTTTTTTTGTTAGACAACATCAATAGAAGATGGAATAACTCTGAAGAGGACACATAATTGAGGTATAATTTATCCAGGGCCCAGACCCGCGCACATCTGGGCCCCACCGTTACTTTAATATAAAGGCTGGTGAATCTTAACTGAGTATTTCGGGATTCGTTATACCGTGAAGCTGACCTTTTCAGCTTGTCTTCCGAGGGGTTGTTCTTTTGGTTGTTTTTTTTTGTTTTTTTTTAGTTGATGCGTTTTTTGGTTTTTATATTTTTTTTTGCTTACTTCGTTCAATAAATTAATTTTTTATTTTTAATATAAATTATCTTGATAAAAATTTTTTTTTTATTTTATTTCAAACGCATAGAATAATACAATTTTAAAATTTAAATAAAATATTGCAAAATCCAAACTTCCGTTTTAATCGAAGTTTTTTTCGAGGTCCAAATAATAGTCCTAACAAAAAAAAATTAAATTGAATTAATAAATAAAAAGATGATGAAAATAATAACGAATTTATACTTACCTAATACATTAACTTGTATTTTCAGATGTTTGATGCGACGAACTTGTGAGCTGACATCCAGTGGAGTTCCGAGTTGCGAAGTGGACAATTTGAGAAAAATGATGCTACTGCGCATTCATTCGGAGTGCTGGCAGCACCGCCAACATGTAAATGAATTCGGCTTGCTTCATTTGAATGTTTCAGTCGTTATTCGTTCATTATTTTCGCTGTATTTGTATCAAACTTGAGTATTTTAGTTATTTATCAGCAATTGAATTGGTGAATAATTTTAATTTTGTATATTTAATTTTGTATATTTAATTTTGTATATTTAATTTTGTATTTTCTTGCGATTTGATTGTGGTTTTTCACGGTAAGTTTATGGCATTTATATTCTTTAGTCAACATTTATTTACTTGTTTTACTTAATTAACTTGTTTTCTCTACACATTTATGGGATTTTTTTAATTTTAGAATTTGTTTATGCTCTTTTATTAACTAATTCTTATTTATGCCAGGGTTTCTTAAACATGCTTTATACATTATACATTATACATTATATATAATATATACAACTTAGAAGTTAGCAATTTTTAAATTTTTAAATTTTTAAATTTTGGGATTTCTACTTTGCATTAATTTACATTTTCGCTTTACACTAAATTCTATTTTTATTTTATTTCTGTAATTTTATTTCATTTCTTTAATTTTATTTCTGTAATTTTATTTCTGTAATTTTATTTCTTTAATTTTATTTCTTTAATTTTATTTTGCTAGGGACTTCGCCGCACGGGCCAGGACTTCGCCGCACGGGCCAGGACTTCGCCGCACGGGCCAGGACTTCGTCGGATTAAGTTTTTTTTATTTATTTTTTAAATTTTTTTCTAATACATGATCTTTTTTTCAGTTTCCTAAAATTTCATTATAAGGGCGTTATGCTGCCAAATTTTTTTTCAAAACTGGCTAAGTCAGGAGAATGAGGAATGACTTAGGAAAAAAAATTTGTGGATCGGTGTACCTATTTATTTTTTAAATTGTGCGTGTATCTATGTTTTTTTAATAATAAAAATAAAATATATTTACTTGCATGATTTTTTTCATTTCATTTATTTTTGTAAAATACAAATAAAAACTTTCATAAATAAAAATGCAAAATATAAATTTTATTGAATCACAATCCGAAAATAAGATGTTCCGTACGTAATAATCAGTCGAGTGGCGTCAAAAACCTAAAAATATAAAAATTATATTAAATAACGCAAATTTATTAACAAATTTCACAAACTAAAAATAACACGACGTAAAGAAAAGGAACGTAATGCGCTAATAGACGTGAAATAATTAGCAAACTTCGCAATTGTGAAACTAAAAAAAAATAAACCTAAAACCTAAACGTAATAATGGAGTAGCGAAAAGAAATAAAATATTAATACACGAGTGAACTTCGCAATTGCGAAACTAAAATAAACTAAAGTCGCCTAAACTAAAATAGGATAGTTAATGACAATGCACGAGTGAACGTCGCAATGATAGAAACTAAAATAAATTAAAGTTAAAGTGCTTAAACTAAACGATAATGGAGTAAAGTAAACTTCTTTTAAAAATTAAGCCTAAAATGCACAGTAATGCACAGTAAATGATAAAAACTCGGCGAAATAATAGGTACTAAAGCATTAAATGGAAATAGAAAAAAAACTTACGCGATGAGCATCGAGCAGCCAGCACCGGTCTCTTCCTGAAATATCGACGCCAACTAAAACGAAGAAAAATGACCAAAGCTTAAATACCGTGAAAATCGATTTGCACGTTGTCATATCGAGCAGCGAATGAAACGACAGCGACGACCAAACCTAGTGAGAACTCGTAAAAGTAACAATAATATAAAAACATTAAAATTTCAATGAAAAGAATAAATTATTTTATTTTATTTCTCATCATTACGTCGTATTTGATGCGAACATTTTTGGAAACAAATTGTTAAAATATATTTATTATTTGCATTTTGCATCAATTACCTTACGTAGCGAAGAGAATATTACGTCACGCGTGATGATGGCGACATCTATTAGAAAAACTTGTAAGTCAGTTAAAAAAGAGTAAATAATAAATTCAATTGTTTTTATTACTTTTGCTTTTTTCTTTCTTGTTTGAGCCAGCTGCAAATACAAACAACTTATAACGTGGTGTCAAAAGGTGCGTCTTGACATAAAACTACACACAATAATACGATAACAATAATAAAACGTGATCATCCACGCGCGCAAAAAACCCTTTATCCAATTTATTGTTTACTAAATCAAGAATACTTGGATTTCTTACTAAAGAATTATGGATTATCTCTCATCAAATCGTTATGTTTCTATTCGGAGTACAAATTCCCCCGATAAAAACACCAACATCAATGACGCTTCAAACACCAGCACCTTCAAAATCGCTCTTTTGATATGGATTCGAAGAGTATGCATTTTACTCACCGTTGCTTTCTATGGATCAGGCTTGTATATATAATTATATTATATTATATTATATATATATATATATACATTATGAATTAAACTTATAAAAATTACAATTTCTAAATACAAAAGATTAGCGTGTTATAGGATACACAAGCACAAGTCCACACAAGGTCATTCAGTGGTTCCTTTACTCACTGGAATTTTGAAGTAAATTTTTACAATTACATAAATATTCACTCAAAAATGCTAATTAATAATTATTCACTTTGCAGCGGTGGTCTATGGTTCAATTATGCCATCATAACGAATAATACGTTTACTTTAATCGCAAGTACCATTTGCTACTCTTTAAATTGTCTGTATGTTGTGATTTACAATGCATATACCGCGGACAAAGTGACATTATAAAATGACTAGAAATTTATTTTTAAAGATTTGATTTTTTTTTTATTTTATTCTAGCACATTGTAGCCACTGGAGTGAAATTCGTGATGACTAGTTTAGTTTCCGTAGTTGTGTACACGTGGATACTGCCCAGATCCCACGGTCGGCGAAGAGCGGGCGAGATAGCGAATATTGTCAGTATTCTTCTTACATCATCTCCATTGGTTCATTTGGTAATATTTAGTGGTTGATTAAAGTTTCATTGATTAGAGTACCGTGTATACTTGAGTAAAAGTCGAGGATTTTTGGACCAAATCTAGGCTTATTTTCCAAATTCGACTTGTACGCGGGTTAAAAGAAACAAACTATTTATTTTTTTTTTTTTAGAATTTTACAAATCACGTCCGTTCAACATGCAGGCCACCCCATAGGCTACCTATAGGGTGGCCTGAACGTTGAATGGACGTGATTTGTGAATACCGTATCTGCTCGTGTATAAAGTCGAGGATTTTTGGACCAAATCCTGGTATTTTTCTTCCAATTCCACTTATACGCGGGTCAATGGTTTTTAACCCGTTTTAAGTCGGGTCGACTTATACGCGAGTATATACGGTACATCCTTTTTTTTTTGACTTGATGTAGAAGGAAGTTTACGATACAAATTCTAATCATACTATGCCATTTACCATGATTCTAATTGGTTTTGTTTCGTCTGTTTCGTATATAATTTATGGATGGTTAATTGATGATATTTATATTGTGGTAAGTGATTAATAAATTTGAGTTATTTGTTGTTTGATTTTTGTTATCGCAGAGACCGAATCGTATTTCTGGAGCTGTCTCAGGCTTTCAATTACTTGTATATTATTTGTATTCTTAATAAAAAAATATTTCTATTGTGCAGAATTGTAATTTTCGGATCATTTCTGTTTTTCAAAATAATCTGAAAAGCCGCGATCAGCAAGCACCGAGAGTATTCGGTACCTATTAGGAATGAATGGTACTGTACTTGTATGAAGTAATCGTCGTGTAAAACAATCTTCAAAAATTAATTCGACGTTATTCGGACGAATGTCACAGTTCGATGTCTTTGTAAAATTCCATATCTCATCTATAAACTGCAAACCAGCTGAAAATGGAAATGCCAAGATGTCATCGCGTTTTCGTTTAATATTTAAAAAGATTCCTCAAATAAAAAATAATTTAGTTTTGCAATTTTAATTTTTTAGGGTTTATAGTTTTAGACAGCTACTATCGCCACCCCTGGCGATAGTAGCTGTCAACTTAACAAAATGTCAAAAACATCATTTTAAATCTGATGATCATTTATTTTTATTTTTTGGCGATAAAAAAATGGGATCTTCATTGAATTTGAATTTAAAAAGTCCATCCTACATCCTACTCAGACTGCTTGGTCTGGGGTCTAGGGAAGTTTACTTGGCTGATGACTAACGCCATCTATTGATCATTTTTCCACACCTTGTCTCGTTCTTCCTTTTTTTTCTCCAAATTTAACGAAAATTAGTCAATCATTTTTCTCAACTTGACTCATGGTTGTTTGAACCGATACAATAAAAAAAAAACCAAATATTTATTTAACCCTCAGAAGCCTATCCTATGGGACAATTGACACCGGCAATAGTTCTGAATAGAAATTTTTTTCAAAAAATTTTTCAAAAAATCTGAAATTTTCTGGAGCTGTTCAAAAAGTGGTTTTATATACACTCAATTTATTTGGTAATTTTCAGATTTATAAAAAAAAGTTATTGTAAAGAGAAAATTTGAGCCCCTTAAAATCTCAGCTTAAAACGTTTGTTGTTTTCACTGCATTTTTTCTCTTTAGTAAGAGCGCTTTTAAAATACAACACCACCTATATGCGAAGTAGAGAATAAACGAAGCAGTCGGCACATGTTAAGCTCACACTTCCTATCAATTGCAATTAATTGCACTAATTGGAATTAAAATTAAGTTAATATACACAATTATTATAAATAAATAATTAAACACCTTGCATGCTGTTCAAATGATCACATTTTGATCGAGTGTCTTGACTTTTACAATCAGTGACACCTAGCGTTAGTTGGTAAAACTATGATAACCATGGTAACAGCACTCGATCTAAATCCGCTCTGCCGTCCGGACAAAACGAATTTGTCCGGACGGCAGGGCAGACCTAGATCGAACGGGTCTCGGTCAAGAGTCTGGTGTCCGGTCGGCAGGGCGAACGGGTCTCGGTCAAGCGTCCGGTGTCCGGACCGCGGGGCTTTTTTAACATTATTGCGTATTAGGTGGGTTTGGGTCCTGGAAAAAGTGTCCAGACCACACAGCTGTCCGGATGGCGCTATGCATATACTGTAATGGCACGTATTAAATAGATGTTTTTTAAATTTTTAACCAAAATAGCTAACACCGAGCTTAATTGTGAAGTCTGTAGTGCGTGATGCACTTAAAGGCCTTGAAGAATATGCAGAAATGCATGCATGATAGGTTAGTTTTAGGAGTTCCCATTTTATTTCACATTTTAGTGCTTTTTAATTTTTTGATTTTTCTCTGATTTTCAAGACTGACTAATTATAATGGATGAAGCAGTAAAAACGTTTTGTAAACACGACATTACTGTGTCCAATTAACCATGTACACTAACATTATTTGTGTACTACGGACGTTTTTCCTTTTTACAGTATATTTAGTTCAGTGTTTGATTCTAATCAGCAGTCTCTGTTTGACTGTTCATAGTGCTCCAGACAGATGGGTCTGCTGATGAGATCTTCGACGGTCGAAAGCACTGTGAATAAATTGGGAAAAACGACGTGTCTGTATAATAGGTGATTATAATTAAAATAATTTTTATTTTATTTTATAGTGATAAATAAATAAAATTAAAAATTAAACAAATTCAATTTTTTAACTACCATTATACAGACACGTCCCTATCCCAATTTAATCACAGTGTTTTCGACCATCGAAGATCTCATCAGCAGACTCATCGATGTTTAATTTTTAATTTTATTTATGTTCATGTAATGGCACGTTTTATAGACGTTTTAGATGTTTTTTTTTATATTTTATAGTGATAATATTGACGGTTTTTTTTTTTTATAAATCGATCGTGGTGCCCTCGAACAGCGTTACACGCAAACATACATACATAGTAATTATTTTATTTGCAACAACAATGGTAAAAATTAACGTTAACCCATGTATTACATGAAATTGAATGCATTCATTTGTCACGAGTACAAATTTTTTTTTTAGTATGTATCCGCTTTGGTTGTGGGATGCCGAGGAAAAATATAAAAAAGAAATAATTGAAAAGCCGCCAAGCAAGCACCGAGCACATTCGGTACCTAGTAAGAAATAGTAAGATTTTAAATAGAGAATTTATTACTAATTAAGCTCGACTTACCTGTATAAAGTAATCATCGTGTAAAACGCCGTAGAGAAACCACAGAAGCGACATCACGAGTGTCATAAGAATTAACGTAAACGGTAAAGACTCGGCGTTTTTCGTTTTACAAACGACGGCCTAAAAAAAAATCGTAATTTTATTGTTAAGGAAATTAAAAGCATTTATATTTTTGTCTGAAATACCAAACCAGCCAAAGGAGAAGCGCAGAATATAATACTAGCGCAACAAGCCACTAAACCGGAAGTTTGCGTGGCAACTATCAAATCCGTAGCAAAATATTTCAGGTACAGCAATATTGGAAAGAGAATCAAAGCAGTTACCAAGAACATCTTTTTAATGTAACTCTAAAATGATAAATAAAAATATACTTTATATCTTGTACCGTATTCTCTCGGAAACAACGGAATGCCGCTAATTACGGACAGTCTGACCAGTTTTTGACAAGTAGTAGGTCAATTAATAATCAAATAATCAAAATGCCGGATAATTCTTCTTTCCGAGGGAATACGGTATGTAAAAAACTCACGTTAATTAATACCTTATTAGATGAATACCAATAATAAAAAACTGCGTAAATTATCTGTAAAAACAATCCGACGCTATTAACGGTCATCAAAGTTCGATCTCTTTGTAAAATTCCATATTTCAACCATAAACTGCAACTGAATAAAAAAAATATTTTCATATATTTTTAATGATATTTGACAAATTATGGTAAAAATTTCAGATTTATTACTTTATAACACCGGCTAAAAATGGAAATGCCGAGACTTCAGTTGTGTCACGTTTTCGTTTAATAGTCAAGCAGATTCCTCTAGAAAAAGAGAATAATTTTGAATTTTTAATTTTTTATAATTTTATTTTTAATTTATTTGAATTTTTAGGGTTTATAGTTTTACATTCCAGAAAAAAACGTCAGAATGGTAGCAATAGTCGCTGTTAACTCAACAAAATCGTTTAAATTCCATGAATAACCCATTTTTTTATCTGTAAAAAGAAGAAAAGTAACTTATTATCGGGTTATTATCGCGTATTAGTCAACTTAGAATAAATTAAAGTGTCATCAGTCCTACCATAATGAGGTAAGCGAACATACGATTCAAAGTATTTATCAGATAGGAACATTTTAAGAAACGGTAGAAATCATATCCTTACTTCAGTTCATTCGACGTAGAAAATTATTTCTTTATCCGTGGTGACAACAATAAACCGACAAAAAGTAAACAAACACCGGAACATGATGTTCCATGTTCCTCTCCACGTCCCGCATTTGTGGCATAACGTAATTGGTTATCAATTCTTGTTATTCCTGCTAGAATGTGATGTGTTAATTATCGTTAATTTGAATTCATATAGCACAATTTGTTACGGTAAAAACACGCAAAATTAAGACCCGCAAGATGGCGCAGTCGTAGCTTTTTCGCTAGCTGAAGGATTTTTTATTTGTTTTTTAGGTTTAGTGTCGTCCTTTGGCTACTACATCAATTTTCAAATTTTCTATGGTAGCCACGTGCGATTTTTTAGCATCTAAAAATGACTAGTAGCTCAAAGAAGAAGAAAAAGAAGAGGGCCGATTTTCAGAAAATCAAATTAAAAGCTGGACGTCGATTACCGAAAGGGTTGAATGTGACTAATACGGCTTTTAAAACGCGGAAAATACAAATCCGTGAACAAATTCGCAATGATGTGGCAGCATCTGCTTTCGAACACGGGAAGAAAGTATTTAGTTTAGACGTAAGTAATCAACGAAATGGAAATTGGAATTACAAATGAATAATTAATATTTATTTGTTTTTTAGGATCTTCTGCGCAACTTGAATCATCAGAACTCGACAACTCGACAAAACGCTCTGAACGGATTGAAAGATTTATTCAACACAAATAAACAAACAATTTGCAAGAATTTAAACCGGATATTATCGTCAATATCGAAATTATTCGAAGATAAAAGCAGCGATGTGCGGAAAAGTGCTCAAAATGTGCTCGAATCGATTTTATCATCCGCTACTTCGAAGCAGATTTCGCCCGTTTTTCCAATAGTTGCTGCTTATTTGAACTGTGGAATGACCCACGTCGAACCGGCTATTCAACGTGATTCGCTCAAGTTTTTAGATGTCGTTTTACGTCATTTTCCCGAATTGCTCATGGATTCAAATCCGAAAATTTTATCCAATTTTCTGGAACAAATTTCGCGCAAAACTCTCAACAAATCAAATACTGGCAGAACGTTACTCGTCAATCCGGAAAGTCGACTCACTGGTCAAGAATGGCGGTTGCAAGTTTTGAGGAGAGTTCAGAAATTTATACAAGCGATTTTGAGTAACAGTACGAAATTGAAACGTGGAACTGGAAATGATGCGAGAAATATCAACTGGAATTCGAATCTTGTTCACGTTCATGTTCCGCATCCTGAATCGATTTTGAATGAACATTTTCCTTGTAGTGGTTTTTCAATGTACATATTTGTATTTTTTTTTTTTTTTTTTTAATTTAATATTTAATAATATTATTTGTTTTTGTTTTTGTTTTTTAT
>JH432007.1:71462-92438 GCA_000239455.1 Strigamia maritima | reverse complement strand
TTGGTTTTGGTAAGGATTAGGGAATTATTTGTACATTATTTTATGCTATTTTATTAAATTATTGGTTTTCGTTTTTTTTTTTTTTTTTTTTTTTTTTTTTTAGAACGATTTTATGAAAAAAATATTTGAAAAAGAATTTTTTGAATATTTTATGATGAGTTTCCCATACGTTGCTACTTCGAATGATGCATCAAAGAATCAACAGAAAGGAAAAAAGAATGCCAATCCATTACAAGGAGTAAATTTAAAGGTATTTGTTAATTTTTCAATTATTTTGAGTTTTTGAATTAAATTTGTATTTTTTTTTTTTTAAATTTTTTTTTTAGGTTCTTGTTTGCAATTTGAATTTGTCGATAGTTTACATATTTGTAAAACTAAGTCCTACTTCGACTGACAAAGAGAAGAATTGGTCTTCTGTGATTAAATATTTGATCGCGGTGCTTCAGAATCCAGAATATAAAGTCGTGGCTTACGATACTAAAATTATGCATGATGTTTTAAAAACTATTTCAACTAACAACAATTTTAAAGGTTTGTTTGTTAATGATTTGGTTAATTATGTTCTAATGGAGTTTATATTTTATTTATCTAGATATCGGTGAAAATTTGCTTTCAATCGCTCTGAGCTGTTACAAGAACGATAATATTTCCATAAAAAAGAAATCTTTTTTACTCGATTTGTTTTCAGCGTCGAGTTTAAATTTAGACCAAGCCACTGTGAGGTGTATATTCGGTTTACCACTCATATATTTATCAGTTCATCAAATAAAATTTATTTTTTATTTTTTAGTTCACCAGCAATAACTGAGTGGTTAATGCTTCTGTCTAAGGAATTGCTCAATGCGAAATTATTTTCGCAAGTGATTCCAATAGCACAAACTATGGCAACAATGCAGAATGAGGCTTTTCTTTCGGGATTGCAACTTGAGAAATCCAATATTATAGGTACGTTTTTTAAATAATTTAAATGTTATTAAAGTAAATTGTGTTTTTTTTGTTTTTTTTGTTTTTTGTTTTTGTTTTAGAATTATTGATGAACATTGAAGCAAGGGATAGTGAATCGGAAAAAAACTGTCGCGGTATCATCGAACTTTTACGATATGTGAAACAATTTGATACAAACGATTACAAGAAGTTGACAAAATATATCAGAAATGAGACGATATCAATAAACAACCGATGTTATTGCATTACCATCTTAACTTTACGGTATTCATCGAAGAAAAAAGCGAAAATTTGCACGATTAATTAATTTAATACTTTAGATATAACAAAAATGCGAAAGAATTTTGCGAAACTGAAGCGCCGTTATTTATAAGTTTTTTATTGAGTTTGGTTTTAGGTAAAGATTACTTTTCTGTTCGAATATATTAAATTTATTGGTTTTTTTTTACTTTTAGATCCGTCTGAATCTGATTTAGAACTTAAGGGTTCATTTTTACCGTTACGTTTAAAAGTATTCGATGCTGATACAAATTTGTGGCCGTCTCGCGAGAGAATTTTAAAAGCCGTCTGCATTAACATTAATGAGATTGAAAACTTGAACCAACTGAATGAATTATTTGTGTCGTATGTGTGCAATTTATTGGTAATGTTTCTATTTTATTAATGTTTGGTGTAATGATTTTTGATTTATATTTTATTTTATTTATTATTAGAATTCCGATTACAACTGCTCTTTAATTTGTTCGTGGTCAATCATTAAGTTTTTGAAAGATTTGAATTTATTGGACGCCGGGTTTACTTCAAAAGACGGTTTTGTTGAATTTTTAATATCGACAATTTATGCGGAGCTTGTTTACGAAAAGAGTTCGAAAGTTATTGATTTAGCTTTTGAAAACAAGTTAATCTCATACAGAATTGTGAGCATTCTTGAAAAAATGACAAAAGGTTTGTATTTTGTTGTTAACTTAAAAACTGAAGGTTTTAAATGATAATGCATTTTACAGGGATCGAATTGGAAGCTCAAGCAACTACAATTTGCATTCTTTTATCAAAATTATTACAACATTGGTCACCATCTAAGAAATATCTACTGATAATTAAAGACATTGCACAACATTTGAAGGTAAATTTATTATTGTTTATTTTAATCGGATTATTTTTAAACTTGAGATGTATTGTGTGTTAATCTACACACTTCATGCGAATCTGCAAACTTTAAATTGAATTTTATGAGCTAAATAGTTTCAATGATGGAACTCATCGAGTTTTTTCTGTTTTTTTTTTTTCTGTATATTTTAGTCGCGGTTTGGTACTGCATTTACGGACTCGGTCGGATGGAATTCATTACTATACGAACTGGAAATAAAATTTGAATCGATTAATTAACCAAATATTAATTTTTATAAGCATTTAAAATTTATTTCCGTTATAAAATAAAAATAAAAAAAAATAGAATTAACAAGAAATCAGCCTCATGAAATATATGTACATAATTAATTGAATTAATATTTGCTAATAAAAATAAAATAGTTAAAAATTGGTTGCAAAAATAAATATTCTTATGTATTCGTGGTATCAACGGTATTATGTGCCATAAGTCTTTTTCCAATTTCTGGGTTTATTTCCGGAAATGCGTGAGTTATTACTGCTAAAGTGGGAGTTGGGAGCACGCTGGCCTCAGTCGTATCGCTTTCATTTTCAATTTCAGACAATCTAAATATTTAAAACAAAAAAAAAAAAAAAAAAAAAATAATTATAAAAGCAGAATAAAAAGAAAATTGGCTGAATAAAGACTCGTCCTTGAATTAATTCGTAAATCCAATTTATCATTCGAGCGAAAATGTCAAATTAATTTGCAATTCATTTCACATACCGATCCAAGAGTTTTTGATGGCTGTTATTTCCGAACACTGACTTATAGGGTTTGGGGAGAGTGCTTTCGAAATGTGGATGAGGACCCTTGGGTATCTCATCACTAACGAACGATGACGTCGAGCCTGAACTCATATCCGAACTGCGTCGTCGGGTCATTAATCCGCCCCATAACGCGGTCTTGGGTTTTTCTTCTTCTTCAGGAATGCTTATGATGTGGCAATCTGGAGTCAAGCTGCCACGTTTAGATAACATTGGGGAATGAAGAGATACTTCGCTTCCCCTTTTTTTCCGTCCTCTGTTGAGCATTGCGAGAAATTCGCCCGCCATTAGACTTTCACGACGACCCAAAGTACGGGTTCGGTGTAGAGTCTCTTTCTGGCTTATGGGTTTAATCTGCACGGATTTCACGCTGATTTTTCTCCACAGTGACGACCTTTAGGATTAAATATACATTTTTAAAAAAAAATTGTATTAATTTTTTGAAAATAAAAATTTAGTTTACGTTGGTTCCTTTTGACAACAAAGAACTTTATTTTTGATGTTTTCGAACACGCCCTGTTTGGGTTTATCGTCTTCGATGGGTGGGACATCTTTTCTTTGGTGGAACATTGGTTCCTTGTTACCTGAAAGTCTGGTTTGAGAGATTTATTAAACATTTTACATTTTGGGCTGAGATTCTGAGAAACAAGGCGTATCATACGTAATAATTCTATCAAATTCCGATAAACCGGTTTAGATTACCATTAAATTCAAGTAAATAATCGATGAAATAATTTTTTTTTTTTTTTTTTTACTAAATTTAACAAATTTATTTATCAGTTTTTATTTATTTTTACCTTAAATGCGCAGTCGAGCCGGCATAATTTGGAATTTTATGAATTAGAGTTGCTTGTGTGTATGGTAAATTTGGATGATTATCATCCCAGAAAATATCTTTCTCCATTTTAGGAAGTTTTCCATACAGCTCATCAACACCTAAATAAGAAACCTGTAAAGATAAAAATAAAAATAAAAATAAAAATAAAAATAAAAATAAAAATAAAAATAAATATTAAAATGCTTCTTCTTTTTTTTATTGTTTATTATTATTTTTAATGGACCTGAATGTGTCTGTCCACCAACCAGTTTGTCTCAAAGTCATCTTCATCTTCCCCAAAAGGATTAATAAGTTGTTCAGCGACCTGTTGCAATTGATATTATGATTGGATAATTTTATTTTGACTCAATTCCACCACCCACAAATGTGATTTGCTTTACCTGACCTTGAGCCAACCCATGTAGAAGAAAAACTGCAGCATGGTGAAAAAGGGCACATACATGTCAATGTCATGACGATCGTACTTTTGGACGGGATCCAAATATTGTCGACCAATAAGGCATACTATGAAAAAAATATGCGTTGCCCAAGTGACCACCTGCAATGCAACAATCATATCACTATTCACTACAAAGTATGCATTGTTTATTTACTTGGGTGTAAACGATGGGAACTGTTACCCAGTCATAACACCACAACAAACTTGTTTTTGATCGAAAATTATTCAATTCCTAGAAGAAGAAAAAAAATCAAAAAATATATATATACAATACAAAGTGTAGAGAAGTTGGGCAGGGAAGTACAGGGGCAGCGTAGCGAAAATAATGTCACGAAACTGAGAAGTGCATTGTACTCAAAGTATATATTGTGGTATCTTATTTTAATCCTTTAGTCGAGCCGAGTCGAAAAATCATCGTTTCGTAGCCAAATAATGTGTTCAACAATACAAAAACCCAAATTTAATACTTTTTTAAAATATTTCACCAGCGTTTTCGTTCGTTAACAATGGCACGCACATTTTTCGACTACGAAACAATGATTTTTCGACTCGGCTCAACTAGAGGATTAAAATAAGATACCACAATATATACTTTCGGTACAATGCATAGGCCATTAATCAATAAAAGTTTCGTGCATGAATTGTTAGATAGAGTTTAGGAACTTCGGGCAAAAATAAAAATAATTATACACTTCTAAGTAATTTCGGTCGTTAATAGTGAAGGGTTGTCTGAGTCAGTGATGCGCAACTCTTTGTAGTTGAAGGTCGATTTTAAGAATTTGTCTGAAGGCCGTATAAGAAAACAACTACAAGAGCACTGAACGCGAATCAAATTACAAACTCAGATTACATCCCATACCATCCTACGAGCCATGGGCTGGGCTGGGCTGGGCTGGACATCACTGACTTTTACAGTTAATTAAGGTCAAAAGAAGATTTATTATGTTTGCTATTCCTGGCCAAACATATGTGTGGGTGTTCGTTAATGGGTTGACTATGAAATTAAATTTTTATGATTTTTTATTTTTTTTATAGATTTGATAATTAACCTCTAAGATGTGTTTGACAGGGGCCCCGTCATCGATGCGTCCTTCTTTTCTAGCTTGATTCACGAGGTTTATGAACCAATTCATCGGGACCCAATATTTGTTGATTTTTATATTTATTTTATCCATTATATTGATTTCTTCTTGCGTCAGAAAACCTGTAATGTTAAAATTTGTATTTATATTTTTTTATTTTTTTATTTTTTTATTTTTTTATTTTTTTATTTTTTTATTTTTTATTTATTTTAACCTGCTTCTATGAGGTGTTCGGGTGTGGGAAAACGTTTCTTCACGGCTATACTGATTGATCGTAAGATGAGAACAAAACTGAGATTTAAATAACGCATTAACGTTCTTCGGATTAGTCTGCCCTTGTCATCGCTGCCATGAACGTACATCGCCACTGTGTTCATTACCCTATAAAAAAAAAATTTTAATTGGTTGGTATGCGTGTGAAGAGTTTATTTTATGTGCGTTTGCTTCCACACCAGGTCCATAAGTTGAAATTCGCAAATATAGGATTTATTTTCGTGAATTCGCTTATGACGCGTTTACTTTTCAAGTATCAGTAAGAACTGCATATCTAGATATCTAAATTTTGTTTTAGGCACTTTGTAATAGTAAAGTTAAGACATTTTAAGAACCTAAACACTGGTTCCGATTAATATTTGTTTGGATAAGCCTAAAAATCAAGGTGACTATCAAAGAATTGATCGAACAGACAGAAAACTGCTAAAATCCATAGATGTGTGGATTTTTGCTGTCTAAAATCCATACATCTATGGATTTTAGCAGTTTTCCGTTTATTCATTAGCAGCATTTCGATCAGTCATATATTTAGAACTCTGCAGTGACTCAAAAATAGTCACCTTGATTTTTAGGCTTATCCAAACGAATTTGATCAATTACCAGTTTAGTTTTGAATTCAAAACTAAACTAGAAAATTCGAAAATTCGAATATAACACCATGGCGTTATATGCGGGGGAAGACGGTAGAGTTAGAGGTTCTTAAAGCGTCTTAACTTAAGCCATCTAGTCTTTAACAATGTGACTCATGCGCGAAATGCCAAAGAAAAAAATTCTTAAAGAAAAAAACTCACCGGTCAGGCCATGGTATTGTTGTGAACTGGTTCCACCATCGTTGAACCACAAACATAACGTAAAATCCAAGCACAAAAGACAATGGAATCAGATCCAAGTAGTAAGCACAATACAAAGACACTTTTTCAAAAGTTCTTTTCTGTTCTTCAGTCATTAACAAACGATACCACAAACTTATGAGTGTGAAACCCGCGCAGTATACCAACATCTCTTTGTAGACCAATTTGTAAATTGAGCCGCGCCATTTGCCTAGGAGTTTGGCAAAACCACAAAAAGTCGCTGTGGATACGTCGAATTGATATGTGATGGTCATCACTCCTTTTGTTACTGGAATGGAGAAATTATTCACGAGATATAAACTATAAAGAGAAAATATTACTATGTGGGCTAACTTGCATTAATAATTCATCATATTAAGACGAGAGAGGAACAAAGAGTGTCAATTGGTTTTTGACAAGGCACACAGGGGATAGGTAGTCGGAATTGGAAAAAATTATTTTTTCATGTTGTTAGTCGTGATGGTTTTCTTATTTTTTTTTTAATGAAAAAAAAAAATGTTTATTAATTTAAGCTGTTTATTCGGTCATAAGAACAGGTCAAATCCATTAAATAGATAAATAGTATTAAAAAAATGGTAAAATTACTAGTTTTATGTTGAAATAACGTATTATTAACGTTTAAGTTGTAATTTAATAATAAAAGAAACCACACAGTAGTTGCCTTATAAAACGTGTTATTTTCTACTCGAGTTATTTAAAGTTTTTTTTTTTTTTAAAAAAAAATAAAAAAAAAAAAAAAATTTTAGAAAAAAGTGAAACTTTATATATAAATCGAAACGGGATGAGGAAATGAGAAAATGTCAAAAGAATGTTTAAACTTTATTAAAAAAAATTTTATAAGTAAAACTAAAAAATAATTTTTTTCTTTAGAATAATAAAAAGAAAACTTACCTTCGAGATTGAGTAGATATAAACTGTTGATGATGAAATTTGTAATATGTTGAGATCAGAAATGCAAAAGTGAACTTTATTTCAACCTTTATATACCTGTTGTTCGAGGTAACTCCTATAACACACGTGACTGAATTCCAAGTGGATGCATGCGGTGCTCGGTGTGGTCATGCAGTCTGATGATGTCTGCTGTTTAAATTAAGGCGTTGAAGATTTTGAATTTTTTTTATTTTCGGTCGGAGCGAAATTAATTTCTTTGATGACAGGATTTATTCTTCCTGTACTCGCATTATATAATTTGCGTGCATTTTTTTATGTCAACGAACTTTAATTTTTTTTTCGTGAATTTATTTCCTATGTAGTCATATCAAGTTGCCTTGTTACAGGTTTTTTTTTTCATTGATGATGCCACTCATCTAACTGGTTTTTTTTATACTTAATTTTTTTTTTTTTTTTTTTTTTGTGTTGAAAACTTGATATATTCGACATTGTTTAATATGTGACAATAAAAGTTCTACTTGAAAAAATTGTAAAAAAAAAATGAATTTGAGTCACTTTTGCGAGTGTTATTTAAGACCTCATTCTTAAAGGGACAATATATATACCCAGAAAATGAAAAAATGAAAAAATAAAATATGTTATTCGTGAGATTAAAGTGTGTAGAAATGTTCGACTTAATTTCATTTTTGTTGAGTATTAAATTAGAAATAAATAAATAAAAAGAAATCATACTGGTCACATGGTCAAAATCTGTATACACGATTGGTCATGGGCCCTTTTGAGCAACCAATTGAAAAATATCAAAAAAAATTTCAAAGGGGGTGAGAGAACAGGATTGTTGGCAGCCATTTTTTATCTTCTTATATGTCCTCTCTTCTCTTCTGCTGCGTAACCGCACCGCAAAACCTTACGCGGCAGTAAATAGTTCCGATTGTTTTCGTTTCGTTTTATTTAATAAACTCGTGACAAATGGATGGAAATTAGCGTATTGTTAATGATTTGTATATTACTTTTATTTCATATCACATGAATCCCGACTAAACTGTCCCTTTAATCTTCCGCATTAAGAATGAGGTCTTTAGAAAGTATACATACAGTAGAACAAATCCTAGGTTATATTAGTTAATGATGTGGTGTTATAATGGTGCATTAAGAAGAGCAATCAATTCATTGTGTAATAAGAAAGCCAATTTGATGCAGCCGTGGTTCATTAAGCTCATTTACATTATTCCATTATGCTCATTATGACGACAGGGAAAATAATTTTTTCCCACGAAGTTTAACAATTCACAGTTGGTGATCATAACCTTTTAAGAAAACGTGTTGTTTCTTGCCTTGACCTTAGAAAATGAAGAAATATGCGAAATGTGCGCATGTTGAGAGATGGTTATAAAGGTTTCAGATAATGTATGTACATCTGGAAAGTAATTATATCATATTTTTTATTATATTTATATTTTTTTTAAAGACTAACTGGAAAGTATAATTAATGTTTTAATGTTTAATTAGTTTTGTGGTTTGTATTTTTTTTTTTTTTTTTTTATAAAAAAAAAAAAAAAATTTTTTATAAAAAAAAAAAAAAATTTTTTTATAAAAAAAAAAAATTTTTAATAAAGTTTGAATGTGGCGCAATTTAACAGTCAGCGCCATCTAGTGACAAAATAATAAGCTGAATACGGGATTCGACCATCACAAACGTTGATACGTAAACTAAAAAGTTAACCCAGTATAGAAACCGTTGATAAATAGTTGACCCCGTTGATAAATAGTTGATCCTACAGAAACCATCGAAGAATTTGATTGCTATTTCCGATAAAACTAGATGAGATCGATTTGTGTGAAATCTGCAATTAAAAAATGTAATAAAAATTATTTTAAGGTACCGGTACCGATAAGGTTTAAATTTGAGTTTTAGATGTTACTATTGTAATGTATTTAATACCTTATTGGCATGTTTAGATAATTCAATTGTCTAAACATGCCAATAAGGTATTAGTTTCCGAAATCGAAAGTATCTAATTTCCCAACGCGCCGTAACCCGAGAAACTTCGCTTAAAATTTATTCAATCAAATCATTTTTTAAATTTATTTTGTGTTTTAAAATTCTTTATTATTGCTACTTCTACACCAATAATATATGAAATTTTAAATTTTCAGGAATTTCGCTATCGGGCATATTATCAGTGTATTATCAGCATTCTCCATCAACAGATGGCTCTCCTCAAGGTTTATGGTCGCAGCATGACTATCCAGAACCGGCCTGAAGTGCCCAGGCTTAGCAAATAATCATCTTTAACATAAATATGCAGTATTGTCCACCAAATATAACTCTATCCGAAGTGTGGTTCAATCATGGAGTTTCACAATGCTTCATGGAAACTGTCTCATCTATTATTTTAACTTCTTTTATTCTAATTTTTGGCTCCGTTCAACATTTCATTTATTTCAAATACGCAACTAGATATCAACGAAATGATTTGCCAAGATCAATACTCTTCAAGCTCCAGGTTAATTTATTTTTAATAAGTGAATAATGATTAAATTTTATAATTAAAAAGAAATATTTTTGTTATTTTCAGATCGTTTTAACCATCGTTTTACCCGTCTTGTCATTGATTCGACTTGTTTTACAAGCAGTACTACTGAAAGATCATGTTATATATGGTTACATGATATTTGCATTCATCTGCAATTCAATTTATTGGTTTTATTCACTTTCCGTAATATTTTTGGAGCGATGGAATATCTTGCCATCAGTGCCAACACGGGGCCACGGTTTGATGATACTCGTTTTCTGGACATTAGCGTTTATAAATGAGAATTTATCATTTTTGAATATGAGAAATGAAGACTGGTGGTTCCATACATGGAAAAGGTATAAATAAATGAGTTTTACGTTGAATTGTCGTTTTGTTAAAATTTTTTTTTTTTTAGTCTCACGGATAAAGTAGAAATGGCTCTGTTTGTTCTTCGATATATTGTCACTTTTCTTATATTTCTGATTGGCATGAAAGCTCCTGGATTGGTTCGCGAGCCCACAATATCCACAATTTCGCACGAACGTCTTGTTGAAGTAAATTGGGTTGAAAAATATCAATTTAATAACCCGGATATTAAAATTATTGTTTTATTTTTTAGGAAGATTTAGAGAATCAAACAGAATCACAGGGTTCCGCATTTAGAAATGTTTGTTCTAAAGTAAGGAGGATTATGCCCATGATTTGGCCAAAGAAAAGTATTGGCCTTCAATTGGTTGTGTTAGTTTGCTTCGGGCTGCTTCTTGTTCAACGTGTGGTTAATCCTTTGACTCCATTGTTTTATAAACACATCAGTATAATGTGAAATCATTGAATAATTATTTTTTTTATTAATCGTAATTGTGTTTTGCAGTTGATAGTTTAACCTACAGCGATTCGAAAACCGATCTTCTTTATAGATGGGATTTGATTTTGATTTATATGGCTTTATGGTCACTTCGAGGTGGATTATGAGTTGTTGTTTTTTTTTGCTGCAATATTAATAATTTTTTTTATATCAATTTTTTTTTTTTGTAATAGGAAATGGATTTTTGAGTAATTTGACGTCATTTCTTTGGATTAAGGTGTCACAATACACAGACAGGGAGACAGAAATCAATTTATTTACTCATTTACATAGTTTGGCATTACGTTGGCATTTAACACGTAAAACAGGAGAGGTTCTCAAAGTTGTGGATCGGGGTGTGCAAAGTTTGGATACTTTTCTTAGGTATGAAAATAATTTTTTTAAATAAAATTGTAAATTTTGTAATTTTTTGTATTTTTTTTTTTTTTTTATTTTTAGTTATCTGATATTTAATATTTTTCCAACTATAACTGATATTATAATAGCTATTGTATATCTGGCAACTGCAATTAGTGGATGGTTTGGATTGATCTTATTCATTACAATGGTTATTTATTTAAGTAAGTAAAAGTTTTCGCTTTCATTATGTGCGTCTTTAGTTGTGGGAATTGGAGTTTAGCCAAAACCAGTTCAATAAAATTATTGCGCAGATAATTAAGGTGGATTAAATGACATAAATAAATAATTAATGTCAATAAATATTACTTTGCAGCTGTCACAATTGCCATTACGGAGTGGCGGACTAAGTATCGCCGAGAAATGAACAAATTGAGTAATGACATGGAAACAATTGCCGTTGATTCTTTGCTAAATTTTGAAACGGTACAAAAAAATAATATTTTATTTTATTTATTTATTTATTTATTTTTTTTTTTTTTTTTTTAAAAAAACTAAAAATTATATTAAATAGGTGAAATATTATACCGCGGAGGATTATGAGGTTGAGAGATACAGGAAATCAATTCTCAAATACCAAGTAATTAAATATTATAGAAATGTAATTTTTATATTAATGTGTTACTTAATTTTTGTTTTATTTTTTTTTTTTTAAAATTAAGGTGTCAGAATGGCAAACTTTGGCATCTCTGTATGGTTTGAACACTTCTCAAAACATTATAATGTCGGCTGGTTTATTATCCGGCATGTTGTTATGTGCTCACATGGTTGTATATTATCCGCATTTAACTGTGGGAGATTTTGTTTTGTTCGTGTCTTATACTTTACAATTTTATCAACCATTAAATTATTTTGGAACATACTACAGGTTTGTAGTAAAAAAAAAAATATTTTTAATGTGTAGATATATTTATTTGTATATTTTTTTGCATTTTAGAGTTATTCAAAAAGCTTTTATTGACATGGAAAACATGTTCGATCTCATGAAACAGAAAACCGAAGTGAAAGATATTCCCGATGCTCCGAATTTATTTTTTACAAGCGGAAAAATTGAATTTAGAAATGTGTCTTTCTCGTACAATCCCGAGTAAATATTTAAAAAAAAAAAATTATGCATAATTAAGTAAATATTTCGATTTTTTTTTCTATCCTAGACGACAAATTTTGAAAAAAATCAACCTAACCATTCAACCTGGACAAACAGTCGCCATTGTCGGGCCGACAGGAGCAGGCAAAAGCACTTTAGTTCGACTTCTCTTTCGTTTATATGATGTAACTGATGGAGTCATATTAGTCGACGGTCAAGACATAACGAAGGTCACACAGAAGTCACTCAGACAACTAATAGGTGTCGTTCCACAAGACACGGTGCTATTTAACGCAGATATTAGATACAACATTCGATATGGTAGAGTCACCGCAGACGATAAGGAAGTTGAAACTGCTTCTGAAGCGGCTGAAATTCACAATGCAATTCTCAATTTTCCTCTAGGTAAGAATTGTTTTAAATATTTTTTAACGTATTTTTTAAATATCATTCATTTCTTAGGTTACGAGACGATTGTTGGAGAACGTGGTTTAAAATTAAGCGGTGGAGAAAAACAACGAGTCGCCATAGCACGAACGATTCTTAAACAACCTTCGCTGATTTTATTAGATGAAGCTACTTCCGCTTTAGATACACAAACCGAAAGAAACATTCAGTCTTCGTTGACAAGGCTGTGCGCGAATAAAACAACAATTATTGTAGCACATAGGTTATCAACGATTGTGCATGCTGACCAAATTTGCGTGCTGAAAGAAGGCGAAATAATCGAATCCGGCACGTAAGTACTCGAAAATGTATATATTTATTTGAAAAATATATAGAATTATTAATTTTTTTTATGTAGACACGATGCACTACTGAAAATAGAAGGGGAATATTATCAAATGTGGCAAGCCCAACAAAAAGAGTACAAACAAAAGGAAACCAAAGGTGAAAGTTCAAATGAATGTTCCGATGAATGTGATGGTGAAATGACGATTGATAATAAATTAGAGTAGATAAAAAAATAGTTGTTAATGTTGAATTATGACAGAGTAAATGTGATACAGATCATTATTCACATCTGATTGTAAAAAAAAGAAAAAATTTTTATTAGAATTATATATATATATATTTTTAATATTTTTAAATTAAGTTACAATTAAATTAGTGTAGAAGTTTTACAAAAATAAAGTGCACGGAAAAGTTTAAAACCTAAAAAAAAAAAATTATTATACAAATTGTTGGTTTATGAGTAATTAAAAATTTTAAAGTACTACGACCGATGATAACCCTGTTTTCTCAATTGCACGTTGAAATTATTGCAAATAATTATTAAATGGCTTAAAATATCTATATGTATAATTAACAAGACCGTTATTATGACGAAAAAACGAAGTACAAGACTCCAGAATACTGATCACGAATTATCTCAAACTGCTGGTTCCAATAAGTCCCATTTTGTCGGCTCCAACTGAGTGCAAAACTCCATGCTCAAATATGCGCCCTCGGTTGGCGATTTAACACCGAGACAGGTTCCGGCAGCCATGTTGTACAGTTGAGTATCGAGCTAAAATTGAGAAATTTAAGCGAAAAAGTGAAGATTTTATTATAAATTTTTTATCGTACTAATGTTTTGTGTCTCCAGGATTGCGAACTACCCATTTCGTGGCACTTGGCCAATCGTGGATATTCTTCTCCCGCGTCCATACATAAAAGTTCCGCTAAAATTAGCTCGTCCTTTGTGGATTCAAACCACATCTTGAAATAAAATAAATATTATTATTGAAAGTTTACTTTTAAAAAAAAATAACATTTTACTTGGTTTTTAGCTTTGCGACAGCGCCGTAAGATTAAAAGTGAGCCTTTAATTGTCACATCCTTATCGGACTCCACGCACAAATCAGTTTTCCTTAAATGGATCTAACAAGACGATATTAATTTATGATTTTAAATTGAAATAATTGAGTTGTCACCTGATATTTCTTTATTAATTTCGGTTTATTCTTTTTCCTCATAGGGTCTATTGCGATTGCTTTCTTCATTTGTTTGTTTTTTAAAACCATCATTTTCGACTTGGAAAAGCGCGGATTCGGAGGTTTTAATTCGGGGTAAATATTTTTTAAATACCAATCGAAGCTTTTACAATTTAGCTGCTTCCGGAGTTCGATTCGATCAGTTACGTTGCCGTAGAATTGCTGCCTCGCGTCGGGCCGCATTTTGAAATAGTTTTCCTTAAAAAAATATGAAGAAAAAAATCACTTTTAATATTCAGATTGAATTTATACCGTATTCCCTCGGCATGCCGGTAAAAGCGAGTTAGATCAGATTTTGAGAAGTAGACAACTGGTCATTTTTACGACCGTAAAAATCGAATTGGTGCTTTCTGTTGCCGTCGGTGTGGTTGGTGTGGCCACTAATTCAGTGAACCGATGTCACAAATGACATCATATAATGGTTCCACCAATAAAATCACAGTTTACAGTGATTTTAAAATAAAATTACTGTTTGCAGTGATTTTAACTAATAAAATTACTGTTTGCAGTGATTTTAAGTGATAAAATTACTGTTTGCAGGGATTTTTCAGACTTGCCATTACCCGGCTTGCCGTCTTTCTAAGGGAATACAGTAATTTACCTTATATTCATCCATCCAGACGTGAGCTACTCTCAGAGAATTATACATGACCGTGTCTTTTCCGGTTGGTGACCCATAAGGTCTTCGTTGTCGAAATATGTGACCTACACGAGAACACGGCACGATGTAAAGCGATCCCCCGCACATCCAAACCTTAATTAATAATCAAATATTAATAACAAATTCAAATTTACCATAATTTATTTTCAAACCCTAAATGAAATTTCCAGATTTTCGCCTCCCCATGTGTCCATTCCGCTATCGTACTCGCCAATCTCGAAAAAATACGACCGGTCGATCGCAAATAGACCGCCGGCCATCGTTGGCGACCGAAACGGTTTGACAAAATCTGCCTTTGTTGCTAAAGCATTCGGTGGTAGACTATCCCACTTGAAATGAAGACCCCAATTAAATCCTCCGCGTACTATGGGTGAAGAAGTGTATAGAAACGTATCTGCATTAATAATATCGATGATAGGACACACAACGATGCTTCGATCTTTCGAGATTTCTGATAGCAGCGGCTCCAACCACATTTTATTCACTTCGCAATGACTATCCAGAAAAACCAGCACCTAAAATATCAAATTATAAAATGTTATTTTTCCTTAAAATGTTGTTTTTCTGTTGTTGCATTTTCCCAACCTCGCCTTTCGTATGTTTGGCGCCAAACATTCGGGCTCGAATCAGTCCTTCTCGTTTAGTAGTATGAATCAGTTTAACTCGATCTAAAAACTTCTCGGTCAGGTAATCTTTTAAAGGTGTTTTCAATTCATCTGCATCGATAATTATAATAGATTAGATTTATATACACGTTAAATCAACATTATTCAAACCTAATTCACTAAAATCATCGACTAAAATAATTTCTTCGATTAAATAATCAGGAGTTCGGTCGAAAACGCTGTGAATTGTCCGTAAAAGAGCCGATTTCGCCTCGTTATAAAAACAAATTACAATACTCGCACGGGGCAGTACTCCGGAGTAATTCAACGATTTGCACCTGCATTGAAATTACAAATTAAAACAAAAAAAAAAAAAATAATAATGTAAATACGAGATAATTAATAATTTACATTGGATTTCTAGTATCAGGAACGGCACGATGAAAACTTAACCGATTACTAACGAGAAGATTAAACGAGTGTTGACGGTTTCCATCGTCCCTCACTTTCTGATCGTCTGGCGACCGCACCAAACCGATATCTTCAATATTCTTTTTATAATTGTGTATTTCGCCTTCTTTAATCTCGGGCATGTTGATTTTAACGGGCCATTTTCGTCGATGATTTTTTAATTCGATATCTTTCTTTTCCGATAAATGCAGGTTGTTAGGGATGTCGTTATCTTCATCGTTTGATAAATAATTGTTGATTTGTTTCTCTCTCGGTCGTTCAACGCTGAGTCCCTCGAAATGATGCACATTTTGATGAGTATTTGTCGTGTTTAAAGTATTGTACAGGTATAAAATGACGGCCCACGTGATGGATGTGACCAGAATTCCAAGACAGAAGGATTTGCACTTAAAGGACATGACGCGTCGAGATTTCAAATTTCATTTGGTAATGGTTCTTAAAAGAGAAAAAAACAGATGTATATGAATTAGGATTTTTTTTAATGAGAAATATATAAATAATATATTAAACCGACAACAGCTGCAATCGATCAAAATGTACCGGGTGTTATATAATAATAATAATAAATCATGTCGTCTTTCCGATTTAAAATGTCAATGTGAAGTTATATCGAGTTGATTTGTACTTGATTCGAGGAATAAGTCATCTTTGAAAACCAATTTTTTACACATAACTTCATTTGTGACATAATATTAATGTGAGCAGTGTGAATGTGCTTGAGTCCATCGTTTCTGTAATTCTCCACTCCGCGGCACTGCATCGCGGCCCTGCAAAAAAAAGTAATTATTTTAATCATCAACGCCGTTAATACACTGAGGTAATCTTAATTTTCATTACGTAATTGTAATTTATCATAAACATCGTGAACAAATATGGTTGTTTAACCATATGTAACCAATACAGGTATTTCTCACATCGCCCAATCACGTGATATCGGTTTTAAATATGGCGCCAATGATGCAGTGTGCGGAGGTTTCATTTCATGTCTCGCGATTATACAGGAAAAATGGAAGAATTTTCTCGCTGCAGTTGTGTGGATTGATGATCACGAGTAAGTAAAATGTCGGAGTTGATGAGAGAACAACAATTCTAACAACTGTCTCGAAGCGCGCACTGTGGGCAAGCCCGGTTGGTTGTAACTAAACGAGTTTCTTTATGTGTGTAAAAAAAAGTACATAATAATAAAACTCGGGAGCCAAAATTCCAATTCAAGGCGAATGAGGCTCGAAAGCGAGAAATAAATTCCGCTATTACTTAATCACTTGGAAAATTTTATTCTCTTTTTCTAGTTTATAAAAAGGAACAAAATTTTTTTCGATGCGATAACGGAAATTATCAAATTATAAATGTAAATATTTGAAATTTGAAATTTGAAATCAATAATAAGATTACTGTACGTTTAGATGTAATTTTTTTTATGGTTGTTTAAAAGAGTCGTAAAAAGGAGTTATGAGTTGTTTGATTTTAAGTTTTTAGGTTTTCAGGTTTTAACATTGGAATTTGGACCCGAGTCGAATTTAAAGTGACGAACAGATGTGAAAAGGTGTTATCTCATCACCTTTTCGTTTTAAGTTCACATGAGGAAAATATTACGGAGAATTATTGATTTATATGCATCAATACAATTGGTTACTTTTTGCAGATTCATTGCGGTATAATATAAATAAAGCAGAAAAATCATTAATTTGGGTTATTTTGGGTTAAATTGTGTTGAATAACACTGAAATTAATGGAAATAAAACTGAAAAAAGTATTATTTCTTTATAAAATCATACTTTTTCCAGAAATAAAGCAGAAAAATCATTAATTTGGGTTATTTTTGGTTAAATTGTGTTGAATAACACTGAAATTAATGGAAATAAAACTGAAAAAAGTATTATTTCTTTATAAAATCATACTTTTTCCAGAAATAAAGCAGAAAAATCATTAATTTGGGTTATTTTTGGTTAAATTGTATTGAATAACACTGAAATTAATGGAAATAAAACTGAAAAAAATTATTTATTCTTTTTATAAAATCATAAATTTTTATATATTATTATTTTTTTTGTTGACGAAATGTGTTGAAATTGTGTTTATTTTGAAGAAAAAAAAAAAAAAAAAAAACTGTAGTAAAATATGCGGAACAATGATAACATATAGTTATTTTTGATAATAAAATTATTGTGATAAATACAATGTAATAATAAATATGTTTGGATAAATGTAGAGTTCATTGGAATTACTGATATCATATCAAATGACAAGTTTCATTTATGACAGTCAACGCGGTTTAATGTTTGATATTGTAAACAAAGTTAATTAATTGAGGATGCCTATATCTCAGTTCTCATGGTTACAATTGGTTTTTACGACACTCGGAATTACGTAAACTGTTATAAAGATTATTCTTGGCATTTTAAATTGTTGTTTTCTTCTTTTTTTTCTTCTTACAGATGAGCAGCTCGCCAAAGAGTAATATGAAGGATATTAAAATGTTTCCACAAATAGAAGAAGAACCAGAAGATTCCGGGCTGGAAGTATCCTCCAAGTTTACAGTGGAAAGAGTGACACTTGATCCGAAAACCACGTCGCCAACCAACAAAGAAAATCAATGTACAGATGACGTTTTCTTGGAGGTAATTTAATTTTTTTTTTTTGCAAAACAAATCGTTTCATTAATTTGTCAACTGTCAATTTGATCTATTTTAAATCCGTGTTTTTGGCTGACGACTGAAATAACTGAATTTTTGAATAATTTTTTTATCCTAGAAAAAAAAAAAATTATTTCGAATAACATGTGGAAAAGTTTGTGAATTACTGAATTTAGTTTGTAATTTTTTTTTTTTTTTTTTTTTTTTTTTTCGTGTTTCTTCAATTATAAAGATGTTGATGCAGTATAATGTCTGGTATGGCCTTGGTTTACTGGTAAAAGGTTCCAAATATTTTTATTTTTTTTTATTCTTGGATTTATGTATGGTGGTTGCCTTGGTGAAGTGAGTATGATGGAAAGTTGCGTAATCATTTTTGGTGCGAAGAAATGATGTGTTGTGTGATTTTTTTTTTTTTCTAATTATTATAATTATTTTTTTATTTTTATTTATTTTTTTATTTTGTGAATTTTTATCGAGTTAGGTGGCGCTTGATATTTATTGATTTTTTTTGTTGGGTTGTTTTTAGTTGCTTTTTGGTTACTTTTCCATTTACGTCATTGGCTGAAAGCTAAGTGCGAACTCTAGGTCAATTTTGACAGATGATTAGTATTATGTAATCAAGGTCAAACCGGTTGCTAAGTCGAGTTTATGGGGTTGTTGTAAAGGTTTAAAATATATATATATATATATATAAATAAAAATTTGAATTTAGATAAATAAAAAATTATGAAAAATTTAAATTTTTAGATTAAATTTAAAAATTTGAATAATGCGATTGTTTTTGTATGTTATATCAGCTTGTACATAATAAATTCAAGCAAAAGTAATAAGTCGTTAAAATTGTGTTATTATTACAGATATGTGAATTAAATAGTTTAATTAATTTAAATAAATTCAAATTTTGAGTCGTAAAAATAATATAACCTTATCTTCATAATTCAGTAGATTTTTTTTTTTTTTTGGTTCCACAATACTAATCTTATGGCGACCATATACTCTCATTAATACCTGGTTCGAGTGGTTTTATTAGAGCCACGCACTCAAAGTGCATTACAACCATTTAAACTTAAAAAAAAAAAAATAGAAAAAAGAAATGTCTGTTCAAATCTTCAAATTGGGCGTTAAAAATTATAAATTTGATTCACAGGTGAGTTCAATATATTTTTTAAATTTTACCTTTGTCCCCTTAAACACTCGAGGTTGGTCTCACCCACACTGCACCATTTGGTTTGCTATTGATCTGATGGGAGAAAGAGACTCGGGAGTGTGTATATGTTGTATATCGCGTCAAAAATTGCACGATTTCCTATTTATTACAATCAAACTTTGGAAATAATTTTTTTTACTTCAAACTACTACAATGTCACGATGATACAACCAAGTTTTGGACCACTATTCGACATTTGAACACCGCGGAAAAGCATTTTGTCATGATGAAATAGACGTTTTATATGGAGAAAATCGTTAACTAAACACATATTTATTCAGCAATTGCGAAAAACAGCTGCAAAAATGAATTTGAAGCAGTAAGCACTTTTATATTTATTTAATTCATTGTATAATATAAATGTTTCCTTCTATTCCTACGAAATTATACTTTTTTAAATTTTTTATTTTTATTTAGTTGAGTTTAAATCTTTTATTAAGTTTGGGTAAAATTAGCTTAGGAAATCCACAAAGGTGTGCGTTTGAGGGTTGGGCGTGGCACTGGAGACAATTATTGGCTCGAGAACAGTATATACGAGTGATTTTGAGATGTAATAATAATAACAACCATTTTTTTTTTTTTTTTTTGGTTTTTCGATATTTTCAATTATTTTATCATCGACGGGGTTTGGTCACAATAATGGCGTGGCAACTCCACGTGGCAACAATTACGTTTTTAACGTTTACATATATGCAATTATTTTTTCTATTGTTTTTTGTTCTCGATAAATAAAATAAAATCAAGGTTAAAAAAATAAAAATTTTTTATTGTTGTAACCAATGCGGAACTTATTTAAGGAGAGGGATTAAGTTTGAAATGTTTTTTTTTTTTTATTTATTATTATTATTATAATTATTTTATTATGGGATATTATGGTTTAATTTAGTGGTACTAGGATGAGATGTTTTATTTATATTCTTTGTTTTTTTTCTGGGCTATATTTATTGCCAATATTAATGAAAGTGTTGAATTTATTTAGTTCTAAATCAGGTAATTCATTGATGACGTCACTTGTGGGTATCAGTTTAGCTGGGGAAAAAATCGGATTTTGGTTAAAAATATCAAATTAATTTTTTTTTTTTTTTTTTAATTATAATTTATAGTTTAATTTTATTTTATGAGAGATTTTAGACCAATCAATTTTTTTCTTTTTTATATTTACGCGAAATTGATACGTCGTGACATAACTTTCACACAAAATATAATCTGCTATTTGAAACACGACTAAAAAAAAAAAAATTGAAAACAAAATCAAAATAAAAAAAAATTAAATTTAGTCAACAAATGACGATTGAATGCCAAATTAGTAATTTTTTTTTTTTT
>JH432007.1:37702-51701 GCA_000239455.1 Strigamia maritima | reverse complement strand
GTTGTAATATCTTGGTTCATTTTTGTTAGTGGGATCAATCGAGATGAATGAATTTTTTTTTTTTGGTTGTCATTTGTTAACTGGATTTTGAAACATTGAAATCATTGTAATTTAAAATATTCTAGGTTTAAATTTTTTTTTTTTTTAAAAAAAATCTTTTGCTTTTTTGGGTTATTTAAAATTTTGTTAAAAGCTCAATATTTGTTAATCATATTGATTTAATAAGTAAAGTAAACCCTGTGACTGAAATAATAAACCGGTGTTTAATTTTACTTTTGTGTAGATGTGTAGAAAATAATAAAATTTTAGGCCTATTTGGGAAGTATTTGATAGTAACGAGTAGAGAAATTACATTGTCTTCCAGACAGGTATTAATTTACTCTTGTAATTATTATCATTTTAAGTTGATGTAGTCGGAGAAAGAAAAAATAATAATAATTTTTAATTTTGTCAGTTTAAGGAAAATTGATTTTGATCAAAGTTGGATCAAAATAGGGAAAAATGGGTTTACTCAATTGAATCAGTACAAAAATTAGTGTGCATTAAGGAAAGTTTATTTGGAATTGTGTAATCAAGTGAATTTTTTAATTGGTTTTTTTTTTTTCTTAAAAATTTAATTTTTTTTTTAACTTTGAAATGTATTGGCAAAACTGTTGTATGTAAAAAAAATATAAAAATTTGATCGGAAGTTAAATTACCGTATTTCTCGAATCAACGTGCACACTGTACATAAAGCAGCGCATTGCATTGATAAATATTGCCTCTTGTCCCACCCAGTGTCCCATTAAGAGAATTTGGGACGGTTAAATGTTCCATTTTAATCTCTAAAAATGAGAAATAAATTATATTTTTTGCTGTGTTTTGTGGTCTGGCATCGCTAATAAAAGTGCATTCCAAAAATCACATCAGGCATAGTCACATAGGAAGGAATAAGGCGCTTCTAATTCGAGAAATACGGTATGTATAATTATTCTAAAAGTCTGCTATTGCTTTATATTTAATCTAGTTATTGATATATTTGCTCGTTTTTGTTGATGTAGATTTTTTAAATACTATTTCTGCATTTTTTTAACACAGTAGCCTTTTCTATTTTACGAAATCATGCAATATTATTGAATTTAGCATGGTTTTACCCCTTTTTCCCGCCTTCAAATTTCAATTTTCAACGAAACAAGCCATAGATTTGTTATCAAGCTGATATATATATATATATATATATATATATATATATGATGTGTATATATATAAATACATATAAAAAAAATATATATATATAAAAAAGATTACCTGACACATTGAAATTTCTCAAATTAATGATTCAGCGTTTATTTAAGTGTAATATATTTGTCAGAAGTGTGCTAGTTATAGTTTAGTACCGAAAATCTGACGTTATTTGATTTAATAAATGAGCTGATGGTAATGACGAGTTTAAATTATGGGATGAATAATGAAAAAGATTTTCATTTGACATTTTCTTAACAAAAAATGCAATGTGGGTCGAAGATTAATTGTATAATAATTTAAATAATATTCTGGATATGTTGAATTGTGTATTAAAGTGAATCGAAAAGAATTCTTGGCTTTTATTTTTGTTTAAAATTCAAATACTGTGCACTACGTGACGTCACTAATGAGTACCAGAATTAGATCCTAAATTCTGGTTAAATTTCTTTCAAGTTATCAAGTGCTCTGCTCATGCCTTCTTAATTACAGTAAAGTAACTTTTGTAATTATGTCGAAAATGGTTAAATCGGCACTTCCATCTCACATCGGTGCCTCATTCAGTCTTACTGATGGCATGAGTATACCATGCTTTGGGTTCGGTACTTACAAATGTTCTCCTGGTAATGAAGGATCAGCTGTAAAGTCAGTTCGGGTTGCTTTAGAAAATGGATATCGTTTGCTAGACACAGCGCAACTTTATGAGTAATTTCGGAATTAACATTTCTTTTAAATAGATTTTATTATATTGTATGTGATTTTGCAGAAATGAGACAGAAGTTGGTCTTGGGATCGTTGAAAGCGCAATTCCAAGAGAGGAAATTTATGTTGTTACTAAAGAGTGGACGAAACAAAACACAAAACAAACGTTTATGGAAAGTTTGAAAAAGTAATTTCGTAATAAAAATGTAAAAAAATAAAAATTATAAAAATCTTGTAGGTAATTTTTTTTTAGGCTGGCTTTAGGTTATGTCGATTTATTTCTTATTCATCATCCAAGAGGTGGAAACAACATTAAAGCATACGATGATATGATCGAATTGCAATCACGAAGATTAATTCGGTCGATTGGTGTCTCAAATTTCGGAATAGAACACTTGGAGCAGTTGAAAAAGGCGAATAGACCAACTCCAGCTGTTAACCAGATTGAACTTCATCCTTTCTGTCGTTACGAAGCGGAAGTTGATTATTGTCGTCGCAATGGAATTGCTGTAATGGGATTTTGTCCTGTTGCCAGAGGAAAATATTTTGATGATCCGAAACTAGTCGAAATTGCGTGGAAGTAATATTGATTTATCATTTTAATATATTTTTAATTTACGAGTATTTTTTTAGACACGATAAATCTCCTGCCCAAATTATGTTACGATGGAGCATCCAGAATGGTTACATTACCATACCGAAATCAGATACAGCCGAACGGATTAAATCAAATGCAGAAATATTTGATTTTGTTCTGACAGATGACAATATGAACGATTTGGTGAGTTATTTGTATCCTTTAATATCTAAATTATATTTTATTTATTTTATTTATTTTATTTATTTTTTTAGAATTCTTTACCAAACAAAAAAGTCACCGAAATAAAACTCGATGGGCCTTGGGAAGGTTGAAAAAGAATTTTCAACATCATAATTTTTTTTTTTATGAAATAAATAATAAAGCTTTTCTATGTCATATGTCGAACCAACAAATCAGTATTTTGATGTATTAAATCTTGTATAAAAAGTGAATTGGAAAAGAAATCTCGACTATTATTCAATTTTTGCACTTCAAGTGACGTCACTATTGAGTCCAGAATAAGATCTTAAATTCTGGTTCGATCGAAATTTATCAAATACTACTCTATCTTCATAAAGTAACTTATTTAGTTATGTCTAAAATAGGTAATTTAGCAGTTCCGACTCACATTGGTGCCTCACTTAGTCTTGCTGATGGCAATAGTATACCGTACTTTGGTTTTGGAACGTACAAATGTACTCCCGGCGCTGAAGGAACAACTATCAAGTCAGTTAAGGTTGCTTTAAAAACTGGATATCGCTTGCTCGACACCGCGCAATTTTATGAGTACGTATGTTCATATTGTATTATAAACATTAATTATTATTATTATTATTATTTAAAAAAAATATATTTTACAGAAATGAGAAAGAAGTTGGAATTGGGATCGTTGAAAGTGCAGTCCCCCGAGAAGAAATTTATGTCGTTACTAAAGAGTGGTCGAAACTTAATACAAAAGAAACGTTTATGGCAAGTTTAAAAAAGTACGGTAATCAAATAATAATTAATTAAAATTAAATAGGTACATAAATCATGGAATTTTTCTTTATTTTTTCTTTAGGTTGGCGACAGGTTATGTCGATTTATTTCTAATTCATAATCCAAGAGGTGGAAATAATATTAAAGCGTACGACGATATGATCGAACTACAATCGCTAGGATTAATACGATCAATCGGGGTCTCGAATTTTGGTGTAGATCACCTGGAACACTTAAAAAAGGCGAACAAACCGACTCCAGCTGTTAATCAAATTGAACTTCATCCTTTCTGTCGATACGAAGCGGAAGTTGATTACTGTCGTCGTAATGGAATTGCACTAATGGGATATTGTCCTGTTGCAAGAGGAAAATTTTTTGATAATCCGAAATTAGTCAAAATTGCTTCGAAGTAAATGTTGTTAATTTTGATATATTTTTTATTTTCAAGAATTTTTTCAGGCATAATAAATCACCAGCACAAGTTATGTTAAGATGGAGCATCCAGAATTGTTACATTACCATACCGAAATCGGATACACCCCAACGAATTCAATCAAATACGGAAATATTTGATTTTGCTTTGACTGATGAAGATATGAAAGATTTGGTTGGTTGTGATGCTTATAATTCTAAAATTTTTTTTTTTTAAACATTTGTATCAATATTTTTTAGAATTCTTTACCGGTCCAATTGGCTAGTCAGAATACTCTCGATGCACCTTGGGAAGGTTGAATATTTTTTCAGATTTCTTGATTGAAAATTAAATAATCAAATATTGAGTAAAGTAAGACAAATGAATAAATAAAAGTTGTTAGAGTAATCGGTATTTCAGGATTTATTATTTATTTGAAAATGTAAAACTTAACGTAACAAAAATAAAAAATTTTTCTTATTTCGTTATCATTTTTATGGTAGAACATCTTGGGCCTATAATATGCAAATATAGTTTTCTGGGATCAGCTAAATACCTATACAAAAATCATTTTTTAAAAACATTCTTGAATTTGCGTAACTACTGTGTAATTTGTGTAAATTATTTTTTTTTATATTAATTTTTTTTTTTATATATAATTCTTTACTAAGCAAATTGGCTAATGCACTTTGGGAAAAGGATGAAATTTTTTTTAAATACCGTAATTTTTTTTTAAAAAAAGCAAATTTACGTTATGTAAGATAAAATAAAATAAAATTTATTATTTTGTCTAAAATTAGACTACACTCGGAAAAAGGCCCTCTTATGTCAACATCATACATAAAAAGCTATTTTTATTTCGCTGTCTCTAAGCGAGTACCGTATTTCTAGAAGCAGAGAGATTCCATCGTGCGCGATGAACATAAACACAATTCTGCTGCTAACCAAGTGTCAAATTGATCACCGAATCAGCTGTTTGTAAGTTGTAACCATAGTCTAACAAAATGACTATTCTTTCGTCTGTTAATTGTTTAATGAGTGAATGACAAAACAAAATTTTAATGTAAAAAAATGGCCGCAAAAAAAGTAGGTTTGCTGGCAATTTCTCTTTCATCATTTCTAGTATATTGTAACTCTCTAAGTACCAGTAACGGTAATAACAATATCGCTAACATTGCTCCCGTTACCCCAAAATTGTCACCCCATGAAGTAGCCAAAGAAATTTGCGAGAGAAATAAAATGAATAGGACGATTTGGAATGTGTGTTTATCTAAAACATGTATTAAAACAACCGGAGCATCCGTGTGTTGATTATAATTGACATTTTGTAAACAAAATTTATTAAAATTTATTCTTTATTTTTTTAGGTGATGGATTTAAGCAGCAAATTGACATTGAAGAGCGGCCAGGAAATGCCCTTGTTTGGTATTGGCACATACATGATGAAATCTGGACCCGGAACGGATACAACTAACGTGATTAAATATGCACTCGAACACGATTATCGAATGGTTGACACAGCCGAATATTATGAGTAAATTGAAATAATTTGTCATATAGAAATATACATTTTATTTAATTTTTTTTTTTTTTAAATTGATCTAGCAATGAAATGGATGTTGGAAAAGCTGTTGCAGGTGTTGCAGTAAGCGGGATCCCACGAGAAGAGATTTTTGTAGTGACCAAACTATGGGATCAGGGTTATGATAGATGCAAAGAATCTTTTGCTCTAAGTTTGAAAAAGTTGATTAAATTATTCTTAATTTTTAGTTTAATTACAATTATTAATTCATTATTTTTTTTTTAAAGGTTGAATATGTGTTATGTGGATTTGTATTTAATTCATTCGCCTTTGGGTGGTGAGGTGATTGATTCGTACAAAGCCATGGTGGAAATGAAAGAACAGGGATTAATCCGAGCTATTGGCGTTTCGAATTTCGGGGTTCATCATTTGGAGGAATTGAAAAAAGCCGGGTTGCCAACACCAGAAGTGAATCAAATCGAACTACATCCGTTTTGTAAACAAGAAGAAATTGTTGGTTATTGTCGTAAACATGGAATTGCAGTGATGGGTTACAGTCCGTTAGCTCGGAGTTACTATTTAAGTGATCCAGTTATTCAAAAATTGGCAGAAAAGTAAAGGATACTGAATTTTTTTGATTATATTTAATTTATTTAATTTGTAGTTTGCATGGATGATTTATATTTATTTATTTATTTATTTATTTATTTATTTATTTATTTTTTTTAGACATAAAAAAACACCTGCTCAAGTTATGTTGAGGTGGTCGATTCAAATGGCTTTTATCACGATTCCGAAGACTGAGAAATTAGATCGAATTTTATCCAATGCAGATATATTTGATTTTAATTTATCCAACGATGATATGGACACTTTAGTAAATGGAGAATTAATATTGCCCAAATTTTTTTTTATTTTTGTTAATTTTTTTTTTTTTAATTTTTATTTTTAAGTAATGCATTACCAAATAAACCAGTGACTTGGAATCCAGTTGATTCACCGTGGACAGGATAAAATTGATGTAAAGTACTGACATCAAATTTTGTTATAAATTTTGTAAAAAGAAAAAAAATTATAATTATATTTAGAAAAAAAAAAATTTAACCATGTTGACGTGATTTGCGTATTTTCTAGAGAAAGTAAAAAAAAAAAAAAAATGGAAAATAATTTAATGTATATAAAAAACATAAAAAAGAAAATTTATTTTCAAATTCTTGTTAATTACGAAGTGCTGCCACCTATTGCAGAAAACTGTCACTTTAAGTGTCTTTAATAAACCGAAGTGGACTGGGCGCTATATCTTATCAAACTTATAACAAACAACAAGATAAATTACTTGATAGCAATTTTATTGACATTATTTAATAAAATAAAAAAAAAAATGGAATAAAATTTTAATACCAAAAAATTCTTGTTTTTTTTATTACTATAAACTCAAATTACAATATTTTCATTTTCCAATCAAAAATTAATGCAAATAAATCCAAAAATCATTTAATTTCCAAAATTAAAAAAATAAATAAATATTGTTATATAAAAATTCTCAGAATGCAAATCTGAGTTTCAGTTTCAGGGTCACTGGCATACAAAGAATGGAGCTGTTGCGCGTAGCATATAGCAGTAGTGTGTTTCCGGTAAGTTTCTTCGTCATTCCCTACGGCCACGATTACCTCACTCACTGAATGACTGCATAGAAGAGGCCAAGCCCACCGAGTTTGATAAAGCAGTTGTCATCCACACGGAATGCCCCATAACACCATCAGGCTGCACTTCGTCTGCAATGGCAAAGTTTAATCCCATGCTGCTGGCCAAGCTTCTATTACTCGCCACTATTTCACTAGAAATTAATGGATTTAACATCGATTTTAAACATCCGATTACCGTAACCGACCACACAGACGGAAGGACTTATTTCGGATTTACAACCGCCTTATTAACCAATTCGTTAGGCTCCTGGTAAGTGACAGTACTTTTTATGATAATTGCACAGGTGTGTGTAACTGTAAGGTGTGTTCGTCCAGTCATTTTTAAACGTAGAGTCAAAAGTTAAACGGGGTAAAAAAAAAGTTGTTTTGTTGAAAGAGGAAACCCACAAACAGGAAACTAATATTTTTACAATCAAATCAACACTTTTATTGCTGATTTTATGTTTAAATTACTTTTTTTTTTTTAATGTGTGAGAAATGTGCATTTACTTATCATGACCTTGACCCGGGTGATGCAACTTTGCTGCATTGTAGTCACGTCTCACGTTCTTGACCTTTGGGACTTTTTTTTCTTTTCTAATGATTTTATCTTAATTTCTAAGTGGTTACATAGTGGAAAAAGTATAAATTTGATACTTATTTGGAACAAACTCGGATGTTTGGAAGCCATGTGCTCGGGGAAATACCTTCGTGTAATAATGACGTCATTCCGTTCCTTGTAGCGTGTTACTCATGTGGTTCAAAGAAAGTTAATAATAACGAACGAAATCCATTATTTTTCATAAATAGTGCCCAAAATAGGTATTAGATTCAATACTTTGCAACACCCGGAACACAAACAACGTCGGGTTTTTTTACAACACTACTACAATAACGTCATTTTTCTAAACAGAAATGAATGAAAGCAAAGTGCAACCAGAAGAAGGGAAGAATTATACCCTACTCCCCTCCCCCCCCCCCAACCCCCAAAAAAAAAAAAATGAAAAAAATAAGGGCTAGGAATAAATTTAAAAAAAATTCTTGGAAATAAAATGAAAACAATATTAATTTATAAAAAATAAAAAAAAGTGTAAAAAACAATATTTAGAAACTGGATTTTTATTTTTTATTTTTTTATTATTTTATTTATTACAGGGTACTTGTTGGTGCTCCTCGAGCCAATTCTTCTTCCGATTTCAGCCAACAAGTTGTAGAACCAGGTGCTATTTACAGTTGCTCAATACACACAACAGATTGTAGAGAGGTCTCGTTTCAACTAAAACGTAAGATTAAGAAGTAAATTTCGACGAAAGTATATATAAACTTGTTTTGTTTCAATTGTATACATTTTCCCACTCTATAGTTCCTGATACGGAAAGCAGACCCGAATACAAATATAATGAAATAAGATCTAATAGCTGGTTAGGTGTTAGTCTGGATGTTGCAAACACTGAAAGACCAAATATTGTTGTAAGTCAATCATTTATTGTACACCTCCTTGCGAAAAAAATGTAACAGGTACTTTTTTTAAAGTCAGAAAAATGAAAATTTCTTAAAAGCTGTGATACTGACAGACAAATGGTTTTAAGAGGATTTATAGGAATGGTAGAGGTATCATTTCGTGTAAAATTTTTGAAGTTACTGAGAAAAAAATGAAAAACCATCAAAATCAGGTTTTTGCAATTTTGACAATATCTCGAGAATTGTTGAAGATAAAATTAAAAATTAAACTTATCGAGGATGTTCAATTTCTCGGGCAACTTTTCTAAATTGGATGTATGGGTCTGCGAAACCCTCAAAAAAAGTCATAATGGAGCTATGTAATGGTTGTCAACAATCAAAATTTTCAAAAAATCATTACGACCAGAATTCTTGATGAATTAAGCCATACATCCTGGATGTGTTAGAGGCATGTATGCAGTTAAACATCTTGGAGTATCATTGGATTTGGAATAAAATTCTGGTCATAATGATTTTTTGAAAATTTTGATTGTTGACAACCATTACATAGTTCCATTATGACTTTTTTTGAGGGTTTCGCAGACCCATACATCCAATTTAGAAAAGTTGCCTGAGAAATTGAACATCCTAGATAAGTTTAATTTTTAATTTTATCTTCAACAGTTCTCGAGATATTGTCAAAATTGCAAAAACCTGATTTTGGTGTTTTTTAATTTTTTTCCTCACTAACTACTTAATCAATGTTCAAAAATTTTACACGAAATGATAGCTCTACCATTCCTATAAATCCTCTTAAAACCATTTGTCTGTCAGTATTACAGCTTTTAAGAAATTTCCATTTTTCTGACTTTAAAAAAAGTACCTGTTCCATTTTTTTGGCAAGGAGGTGTAAACATTTATTAAAAATTAATCTACATTTATTCGAATATAATGTTATAGGCTTGTGCACATTTATGGAAAAACAAATTTGCTTCTCAAACTTGGTTGACAAATGGCATGTGCTATACAATCGACTATGAGCTCAATCTCAACACAGTGCGTCGTTTGTTGCCAATGACACGAAAATGTAATTAAATTTTCTTGTTTTACATATCATCCAAATAATTAGTAATGTTTTTTTTTTTAAATATAGCCAAACAGTATAATCAAAACGAAAGCTATGTTTACGCATTTGGAATGGTCGGATTTTCATCACATTTCGTAGAAGTAGGAAATATTGAAATCTTGAATAAAAAATTGAAAATTTCTAATAAATAATTTCCCATTTAATTCATCTAAAGGATGGGGAAGATCTCGTTTTAGGCGCACCAGGAGTTTGGAACTGGAAAGGTAAAAACTGATTTATTTAACACGACATTTCAGGTTATTCCGCCTAAGTTTTTGTCGGCGAGGTTAAAACCGGCGAGGTTTTGACCTGATACCATTTCTTATATCTTATTAATCTATAGGAACATTTGTGTACACACAACAATCGGAATACGACCGCCCAAAGATAAACCAACAGTACACAATTCCTCTACCAAATACCGAACTCGGTGAAGATTCGTACTTCGGTAATTTAATACATTTTTTCTTGTGTAAAAAAGAGGAAATGGAAAATTAAAAGCGAGTCCGCAATGTTATTTTCAGGCTATTCTGTGTCATCTGGGGCTTTTTACGCAATAAACGACATGCAGCTGGTCGCCGGGGCCCCCCGAGATGGAATAGCAGGAAGTGTAAGTTTTTCTTGACTCTATTTTTTTTTTTTTTTTTTTTTTTTAATAATACACAGAATTAATAATAGAAATTTATGTTTCTAGGTTTACATTACGGATATCCCAGGACTTCATGATAATAAATTAATAGTTAAGAGGAAATTAGAAGGGACACAAATGGGAGAATATTTTGGCGCAAGTGTCTGCGCAGTTGATGTAAACGGAGACAATTTGTCCGATTTGCTCGTTGGTGCTCCTTTACATAGTATTCAGGGTGAAGAAGGATTGGTTTATGTCTTCATCAATTACCCACAAGTATATTTTATTTTTAAATTTTTTTTTTTTTTTGTGGAAAATGAAATTTTTTGATTTATTTGATTTTAAAGGGGCGTTTATCACCTGAGAGTAATAATCTTGCTGGATCCTCTGTACCGCGAGCTCGTTTTGGTACAGCGATTTCAAATGTTGGGGATTTGGACCAGGATGGGTTTAATGGTTCGTGATTGTAGTGTTTTTATTATATTTTATTTATTTTAATTTTAATCTTTGATGTCCGGTTAGATGTGGCAATTGGAGCTCCATATGAGGGGAGTGGAGGTGCTGTTTATTTGTATAGAGGAAGTGAAAACGGTTTAATTCAATCACAGGTAATTTGTTATTATTGTTTTATATTTTTTTTTGTTGTTTAATATAATGTGATATTTTTTTTTTTTTTTTTCATTATAGAAAATTGTAGCAGCTGAAATCGATCAAAGTTTGCGCGGATTCGGTATCAGTATTTCTAAAGGACTGGACATTGACAAGAACTTTTATTCTGGTCAGTATTGTTTAATTTGAGTTGTTTTACTTGGAATAAATTGTAATTTTTGTTTATTTATAAAGATATTGCAGTTGGGGCTTATGATTCGAGTCAGAGTGTTGTACTGCGGTAAAATTCTCATTTTTATACTTTTGAATGATTGTATTTCTTATTACACTTTTTTTTAAAAAAAATTTAGAGGTTTTCCTGTTGCACATTTACAAGGTTCTATTAATTTCAACGTCACCAAAGTGTTTTTAAACACACCAACGTGTCAATTTCTTGGTCAAACAACAGCATGTTTCACGATATCAGCATGCGTTTCTTACTTGGGGAAAAATGTGCCGGATCAAATCAGTAAACATTTACAAAATTTTGAATTAATTAAAATTTTTTAAAATTTTATTTCTTACAATTTTTTTTTGTAGCTGTCACATACACCTTAACCACTGGAGAGCCTCGGAGAAGAGAAAATCGTGCTTTCTTTATTGAAAATAATCTTGCAACTGACACGCTCAAATTTGATTCATTTCTCGAGAAAAATGCTCCTAATTGTAGGCAAATTGAGGCACACGTGTGGGTGAGAATTATTTTTTAAAAAAATCTTAAAATCTTAAAAAATCTTTACATTAATTTAATTTTTTTTTTTTTTTTTTTTTTATTTGATAATTTAATCGATCATTCTCCTGCAGACGACAGCGGCTGACATTCTTACACCACTTTCTTTCACTTTAGAAACTGATTTTGTGCGAAATCCAAAAACCGAACAGCTTTTTTGCAAAGATTGCCCCGTTTTATCACCAGATGCGACAAATGTAGTAAACGAAACGGTAAAAACATCTTATATATTATCTTTAAAATAATTTCCGTTAATATTTTAATATTTTAATATTTTAATATTTAATATTTTAATATTTTAATATTTAATATTTTAATATTTAATATTTTAATATTTAATATTTTAATATTTAATATTTTAATATTTTAATATTTTAATATTTTAATATTTTAATATTTTAATATTTTAATATTTTAATATTTTAATATTTTAATATTTTAATATTTTTAATATTTTAATATTTTTAATATTTTAATAATATTTTATTATTCCCCCAGCTTCCATTTGCAATAAACTGTGGCTCGGATGAAGTGTGTGATACTGATCTCAGCGTTAAGGCGCACATTTCAGAACTAGGAGATAAACCCTTTATTTTGGGATCAGCTAAAACACTTACTTTAGTGGCTGAAATTAGAAATAAAGGCGAAGAACCCGCATATTTGTCCAAAGCTGTGATTTTATTACCTCCTAAAACACATTTGAAAAGACTGGACAGCCTCTGCTTCGAGAACAAAGCGAACTCTCTGGTTGAAATTATCTGCGACCTTGGCAACCCTTTTAATGCGAGCAGTAAAGTATGTAATTAGCTTTTCTCTCGACTAATTTCGAATATTCATAACGTATTTTTATGGTTTTATAGTTGAAGTTGGAAGTGGTTGTTGACGTAAGTGATTTAGAGATCCCTGTAGGGTCGCTCAACTTTTCTGTCAATGTTTCAACGACTAGCAACGATGTGAATTTACTCGATAATTCCGTTGATTTATTGATTCCTGTTGAAACAAACGTTGATATGGCACTTATAGGGTAAGTCGAAAATATGGTTTTGCAACCGAGTATTTTTTTACGATCGAGAAAATGTAGCTGAAAGAAAGTTTGGATCGATGCCTGAAATATAAATAACATTTTTCGTTTTAGAACTACAGATGATGAAATTGTTTTACTGAGGAAAAAAGAAGAAGAAAACGAAACTATGACTGACTCAGTGGTTATTCATCACGTGTTTCAAGTAATAATTTATATTTGTTTATGTTTTTGATGATTCACGGTGGTATTTTTCTGTTTTAAATATAAATTGATTTTTTTTGGTGTTTTAGGTCATGAAAAATGGTTTTACGTCGGTTGAATCGGTCATATTGGAAATGAGAGTCCCAACTGAGCAAAACGATGTTAGTTTTGTTGAAATTAAATCAGCAAATGTAAGTACTTTTACAAAAAAAAATATATTAAACGATTGTAAAAAATGAAATAAAATTTTTTAAAGCCGTTATTAAATGGTCATTCGAGCCATTTCGGAAGCTGCACAGGAGATATGCCGTCAAGTGACCTCTTAAATGCCACTTCTCCATCCAACTCGCAAGATGCCAAAATGTCATATCAATCAAATGCCGAGAGAGATACCGAAAATTTCTTAAATTTGGTAAATTAATTTTTAAAAAGTTATAAATTATTGTCTTATTTGATGATACATCTTAGGACTGCTTGACAACGGTGTGTAGAGTAATTCGTTGTCGCCTGGGACCATTCAAGGATCAAGAATTGGCAACTGTAACTATCGCATTGGTCGTTTCGTCATCTTATCTTCAATCTATCATTGTAAGAAGCATCTTGAATTTTTTATTTTTTATCTTGAGTTAATGGCTTTTGAGGCATTGATAAATGCCTTGAATTAATTAATTTTTTTTTCTAAAAAAAAAAAAAAAATAGTGAAGTTTTCTAGATTTATTATTGAAATTAGAATAAGAATAGAGATCGGTATTCACAGATTTTTTTTTTTTATTTGAAAAAGGGAGATAAAGGCGCCATTCGATTTATTACGTGGGGTAGCATCACCATTAATGACCCTCGGTTTGATCAATCTTCATCTAATACTCATTTTACTGAAGTATGTTTAATTTAATGTTTGTTTTTCTTCATTCAATTTTAATTATTTTTTTTTTTTTTTTTTTTTTTTGTTTGTTTGTTTTGATTTTCAGATTGTCACCGAATTTATTAAAGATGGATTTACAATACCGAAAACGTTGGACATTTGGATTATTCCCGTTTGTGTGATTGCTGGAATTTTTATCTTTCTCTTGATTGTCTTTATTCTATACAAGGTACCAAAAAA
>JH432007.1:15835-37682 GCA_000239455.1 Strigamia maritima | reverse complement strand
AAAAAAGAAAAAAAAAAAAAAAAAAAATACAAAAAATCAAAAAATTTCGTTTAATTTGATTTATTTATTTTTATCCAGGTTGGATTTTTTCGTCGTTCTGAAAAAGAGGAGATGGAGAAGCTTACTTCTACTGATGGTAACACTAACACTGATAACCATCTATTGGACCTCAATGGTGAAGCTACTGACAGTAAAGCAACGACGGAAATGACATAAGCTTTAAGTGACAGCTGCTTATTTTGATGATCGTCTACAAGAGTGAAATGTTTTCAGTGAAAACAGAAGCAGATAAAAATAACAAGAGAAAAAAAATAGACATTTTTTTTCTTTTTTACTAAGATGTGGACTTGTGATCTCTGATATTAGACATGAACAAGAACTATTTTCACAATTTTCTAGTCATTTACTGACAGTGCTCTGTTTATTTTAAAGTTTTTATTACAGTTTTTTACGTCAAATGACAATGTGAAATAGATCTGTTGTTTTTTTTTTTAGATTTAATTTGATTTTATATTTGCTAAATAAAGATTTTTTTTACAATTGTGTTTATTTCTTCATTTTGGAAAATAGGGTTGTGTTTGGAGGAATTATATGTCAAGTTAATCAGTTTTAATTATGTCAAGAGTTCATTTGTTTGAGATGTAAATATAAAAGTTTATCAAGTAATTTTTTTTTTTTAAAAAAAAGCACAATATTTTAAGAACTTTACAAGAACAACATTAATCTAATAAATGAAAATCTAACGGCACAGAAAATATATGGCACTTCAACTTTATGATGAATTATTTTTTCTAATTTTTTAAATTTTTTTATTTTTTATTTTCATCTGGGGTTTGAAATGTTTTCTGGTTATGACATGAAAAGCGTAAATTCACGTTCAAAAGATTTAATTTGATTCTTCAGCTCAATTAATTACTACTTTACAATTAATTTCAAACGTCTCAACCGATGGCGCTGACTTATACCATGTGATTCGCATTACCCAATGAAATGCTGAGATTTGTACAAATATGGCGTCTCATATGATATCAACCGTGTTGTAAGTATATTCCAAATTGATATGATTTTCAAGTTTAAAACTTTTGTCAGTGAATATATTGCTTAATATAGACCGTTGTTACGAAACCGAAACGACTTAACGACTAGAAGTTACAAAATAACGATGAAAACAATAGATCTTCGACATCAACATGGACAATCATCAAATGATTATTTAATCCGCACAATCTTGGGCTGCAATCAACGTCTCAGCCGAGTATCATTTATAAAAAAGGTACGGTACACTTAAATTCACTCACTTCTTTAAATAATTTCTTTGACATGTCAAACAGCACTTTCACCTAAATCCACACTTTCCATCCGCTCCATGTAAAGAAGTCCCAAGTTTTCCGGTTTATTTCGACTGTGGTCTTTGTTCACAACACTCGCTCGCATTTTGCCATTTAACATTGGAGTAAGCGCAGTGGGCGGATCTGCATCCTGAGTCTCCGCCGCGCCTGGTGATTTCTCGTATGAGTTCAAGTGGTTTTCGCTCGTTGCCTGAAATTATTGAAAATACATTTCATGTCTAAATTCCCATTGATTTAAAATAAAAAATTAGTTAATAGGAACTTAGAAAAAAATGTCGGCTAAAAGCAAGAAAAGATTTGACAAAAATAGACAAGAAGTGAATTTTTCCCAGGCGATTTGGTCTATTTAAACAAGCCAAACAGAAAAGTTGGAATAGTCCGCAAGAAATATTAATTATAGGGATTTTTGAGTTGTACCTTTGATATTTCATACGCTACTTCTTCAGACTTTGGTCAGAAGCAGTATAGCAACTTTAAAGAGCAGTGAGCAATAAAATTGTTCAATTTTAGTCGAATGCATGAGGAAGGCTACTGGTAATGTCGTAGTTACAACTTTTCTGTATATTCGATCGTTTCCTGTGCTGTGACCCAATCTCGATTTTTTTGCAGGGTAGAGGGCTGAATTTCACCAGACTGGTGTTAGCTTTTTTTGTTTGCATGTGTGGAAAATTAGATACTTAATCCATGTAATTTTAGGGATCTTCTCTTCTCTAAGAATTTTAATACTTAAACTTAATAGCGAGAAGAAGTTTAATAAAAACTTCGTTAGCGAGAAAGTTTTCATATTAAGTTTATGGCTTTATGCCTAAAAAGCCACAAAAAAATCATTAATTTTTTAAAAATGTTTTGGGTATTTCAAAAATTGACTTAATAATTACTATAATAAGCAATTTTTGTTGTAGTTAATTTATTTGATAATGTCCATATGATATGTTAATGTTTCTTAAGATGGAAAAATTTTGCAATTTCTTTTTCATTAAAACGGCTTTTTCCCACCAAATGGAACCAGAAGGGGATATTAAAAATACGACAAAAAGAGAATGAAATACACAGTGGCATACCTGTTCTCAAATCATCATCAGGTAATGCTCTCTCTTTGTTTCTTTCTTAAATACTTTTCTCATGTCTAAGAACAAATGAAATTGCCAAGTTTTGTAACATACGCTCTACTCTAAGTAATTCCCAGCAGGGGAAGACTTGACCCTAAGTTTGCTCTAGATAAACTAAAAGCATCTGTTTTGGCTGGCAGACATGACTTTTTTTATCATAGACTAAATGTACCTATTGGGTCATTGATCTCATTTCTAGATTTGTCTTAAAGCAGATTTGTGCGAAGTAAACAACTCAAGAGTACAGTGGCATATCCAGGGAAGCTTCGCCCTAGGTTGGGTTAGCCAAGAAAAAATTGTTCAGCGTCCCTCTTAAGAAAAATCCTGGATATGTACCTTACAGAGTATACACCTCCTTGCCAAAAAAATGGAACAGGTACTTTTTTTAAAGTCAGAAAAATGGAAATTTCTTAAAAGCTGTAATACTGACAGACAAATGGGATTTATAGGAATGGTAGAGCTATCATTTCGTTTAAAATTTTTGAAGATTGATTAAGTAGTCAGTGAGAAAAAAAATTAAAAACCACCAAAATCAGGTTTTTGCAATTTTGACAATATCTCGAGAACTGTTGAAGATAAAATTAAAAATTAAACTCATCTAGGATGTTCAATTTCTCGGGCAACTTTTCTAAATTCGATGTATGAGTCTACGAAGCTCAAAAAAAGTCATAATGGAGCTATGTAATGGTTGTCAACAATCAAAATTTTCAAAAAATCATTATGACCAGAATTTTATTCCAAATCCAATGATACTACAAGATGTTTAACTACGTACATGCCTCTAACACATCCAGGATGTATGGCTTAATTCATCAAGAATTCTGGTCGTAATGATTTTTTGAAAATTTTGATTGTTGACAACCATTACGTAGCTCCATTATGACTTTTTTTGAGGGTTTTGCAGACCCATACATGGAATTTAGAAAAGTTGCCCGAGAAATTGAACATCCTAGATAAGTTTAATTTTTAATTTTATCTTCAACAGTTCTCGAGATATTATCAAAATTGCAAAAACCTGATTTTGGTGGTTTTTAATTTTTTCTCAGTAACTACTTAATTAATGTTCAAAAATTTTACACGAAATGATAGCTCTACCATTCCTATAAATCCTCTTAAAACCATTTGTCTGTCAGTATTACAGCTTTTAAGAAATTTCCATTTTTCTGACTTTAAAAAAATGTACCTGTTCCATTTTTTTGGCAAGGAGGTGTATAAGTAACTAAACTCCATTTCCAAAACATTGCAAGAAACTCCCATTGGCTAGAGCCTTTTCTCATCACTTTTTAATGCGCTTAAAGAAAGTAATTTGAAAAATGACCATAAAAGGCATAAACGAAAATAAACGATCATAAAAATGACCATATATGGTAGTTTTTGGTGGTTTTTTGTATTAATGTGCAAGCAAACAGGCTCCAACCAATGGGAGTTTCTCGCAATGTTTTGGAAATGGAGTTTAGTGGAAAAGCCTGTCACATGACAAAAGAAGTTAGGTTTGTTATGCTGATGGAAGGACCGATCCACAGTCCCTGCAAACTAATCTCTCTCGATGCGTTTCGCGAGATAGTCTTTAACGCTTGCGGCTGGCTAACCAAATCTAAACTGGTTTTAATATGCGCTCAAATAGACACATCATTGGACTGCATGCGCCTGAGGTTTGGGTGTTGTCATGTCAATGTACCGTTGTTACCTGGTGACATCTGCACAGTCAAACCCCGCTGTAAGAACACTGTCACACTACACGTTGCTGCGATCAGCTCGTCGTAATGAGGTTGTTACAGAGTTGCGGGATTACTACTTCCGTCACAATCGGACGAAAGTGCACGAAACTGAAAAGTGAACTTTTTTGCATTGTACTGAAAGCATATATTGTGGTATCTTATTTTAATCCTCTGATCGAGCTAAGCCAAAAAATCATCGTTTCGTAGCCAAAAAATGTGCGCAACAATACAAAAACCCGAATGTAAATAATTTTTTAAAATATTTTACGACCGTTTTCATTTGCTAACAATGGCACGCACATTTTTGGACTACGAAGCAATGATTTTTCGACTCAGCTCAACTAGAGAATTAAAATAAGATACCACAATATATATTTTCAGTACAATGCATAGGCCATTAACCAATGGGAGTTTCGTGCACGAATTGTTAAATAGAGTTTAGTAGTTATTATGATGATTATGATGATAACTAGACTACCTACCGTAGGACAAACGTTCCAATTTGTGCTTTCGGCGGTTCGCTCTGTTCGTGGTGATGGGCTGCCGCTAGGGTTGTTGTAGTAGGTTGTTGTGCACGAGGTGCACTCCGTTGTCCTTTGGTTGTACGGTGACCTCGACGGCGAACATTGTTGTCTGTCCCGCCTGTCGCCTTAAAACCAGTTAATCATTAGACGGTGTAACAAGAAAAAACAAAATAATTCAGTAACCGACAACAGGAACGATTTTCCTCACCGGTTGATCCACTTCTATGACCGAAGTAGTTGAGAGATTGTGACAGGAAGGAACCTCGCCCACCTTCGGAATTATTGCCCGCGTGGTCTTGGTACCAGTTGTTCCATTTTTTGCGGATTTCTCCTTGAACTTCGCCATTGAGAAAGCAGTATAAAACGGCCACAAAAAAACCCTAAATAGAGTTGGACAGTTGAGTTGTTGTGTGGCAACAGTCGCCAGCACAATGATCTAATTTCAATACCAACACTTACTTGAAATGAAGCGAAGAATTGATCGCAAATGAGCCAAATGAGTTCGGTCATTTCATCCACTCCAGCGGCGGTGGACATGGCTAAAAATGCCATGTAATGGACACCGAATAAAGGGACTAAAACCATGGTGGATTTGGCCAGTTTTCTAGAAGTATTATATAAAAATTTGTTTTTATTAAAGTGTAAACTTGAAATCTTGGATTTTATTTTATTGATTTTGTATAGAAAAAATATATCTTGATCTAGGAAAGCTGGATTTTTTTGGTTTTTTTTCTCTCTGGAGGTTTTCTTTTTGATCTAGCCAAAGAAGTTTGCTTACTTTGGCTAAGATGATGAGCTTAGTCGCACAATATTACTAAGTTACACAGACATGCTTTTCAACTTTTTTCTCTTCAATAGAAAAATGTAAACTCGTGGCACTGACATAAATCAATTTTTATTGGGCTGGTGAAATGGAAATAAAAGTAAATATGTAAGAGTCACTACTCTCACTTTGCTTTCAGCAGGATTGCATTACTTCCTGTTAAGTGAAAGCAGAAGTAGATCCTACTGGTTCCCACTCAAGCGAAAACGCGATGATTTAGGGATTTTTTGCATTTAGAGCTGAACTTTTTCTAACAATTCAGGCACAAAACTGCCATTGGTTAATGGCCTATGCATTGTACTGAAAGTATATATTGTGGTATCTTATTTTAATCCTCTAGTCGAGCTGAGTCCAAGAATCTTTGCTTCGTAGTCGAAAAATGTGCGTGCCACTGTTAACGAATGAAAACGCTCGTAAAATATTTTAAAAAACTATTTACATTTGGGTTTTTGTATTGTTGCGCACATTTTTTGGCTACGAAACAATGATTTTTCGACTCGGCTCGACTAGAGGATTAAAATAAGATGCCACAATATATACTTTCAGTACAATGCAAAAGAGTTCACTTTTCAGTTTCGTGCACGAATTGTTGGATAGATTTTGCAAAATGTAGAAAATGTCATTTTTATGCTGTGATATTCAAATTTAGCAGATTGGATGCATTGGGGGTGATCATGATCAATGAGCTAATTTCACTTGGTCCCATGAGGTTTTGTTTTCTAAAAAAAAAATTGTCGTTACTACTGCTCTGTCATCTGTGCAACTCAAGCAGAAAGACAAACTGAATACTGTTTTTATTGTGTTTTTTTTTTGTCTTGAAACTGCCAACGAGTTTAAATCAAATTAATATGCAAATATGTTTGATGGTTATTGTAAAAAAAAATTTAATTTTGCAATAAAATGGCACTGATGAAAAGGAATCATTGGTGTGTGAAGAAAGTCTCGAATAGAAAAATGGTTGCAAAGGGGATTAGATGAGATGCTGACATATATGATGGGTTTCATCACACATGAACGGAGTTGTGCAAATTTACAGACAGTAAAAATAGCAATGGCAGTTCATGTCAAATTCAACAAAAAAAAAAAAAAAAAAAAATAAAACTTAAATTTCTATCTGTTCAATTAAGTTAAGCCTAATTCTTATTTAATTAATGCTTTGTAGAGGTAATTAAGGGGTGAAAAATAAGTTGAGTAAACATACCTATACCGATGTTTACTCGAATCTGGCCCATGTGGCATGGTGAGTTTGAGGAAAAGTATACGTGTGATGTTGAGAAAAAAGAAGAAATTTATCTGAAAAATAAGCAATATTTAAGTTCCTAAAAGTCAGAAAAGTCGTCATGGTAATTCTCGTTCAAAATAAAAAAAGTGAAAATAACTTTGGTCTGAATTGTAAAATTGTAGTAATAATTTCGAAAATTCATTATAACGAAATGAAATTTTGTGGAAATGAATTTTTTTTTTAATGAGTTTGTTATAAAGGGGTTTTTTTTTTGTAATAGCGATTGGCTGATGCAATTAAATGACTCGGAGAGCTGGTGCGGCATTTATAAGATGAAATTGCATAATGATGGAATCCAAGAAGATAGTCATAAGAGGGCACTGAAATTGACAGAAAACTATTTTTCTTTTTAGAAAGGGCATTTGGAAATGACAGGAATTATTTATGGGCGGAAATCAAAATCTAATAGTTGGCAGTACAATTTGATTGTCCTCCATCATCACACTCAATTTTTCTAGTCATTTATTCAGATAGAGATAAATCATCTGAAATGCCATGCAAAAAGATGGTTTTAGGAGATTAATGTAGTTGCAGTTCAACATTTGATGTTCTTTTAACAGGAGGAAGAGAATCTATTGTAGACTGCGCTGGGAGCCCTCAGTTGGAAGATATTGATAAGGGTGTCTGGTTCTAATTGGACGAGTTAACGAAGGTCTCTTGTCGAAGAGGTTTGACTGTTATAATACACATTGTTATTCATAAAACTACTTCAGGCTAGGTTCCCACACAACAAAAATCACGCGATTTCGTTTTGCGTTTTGCCTCAAAATCGCGCTATTTTTAAAATTTTAAAATTTTTCTAGGTTTCCACATGCAGCAAAAACACAGAAAAACATAGAAAAAATTTCAATTTTAAAAATAGCACGATTTTGCGGCAAAACGCAAAACGGAATCGTGCGTTTTTTTGTGTGTGGGAACCTAGGCTTACTTTTGGAAAATTAGTAGCTTTGTGATAATTTTATGCAGAGTCTAATGTAAAACGAGACTATTTTTCCACACTACCACCACTTTGTAACGTAATGCAAGATGGTTGCGCAATCTAGTGTGAGTTTAAAATTACATACGTAAACTTAAGTTCTTACTTGAAAATTGATTTTGAAGTAGGAAGTAATGTAACTTAAGGGACAGTGTAGTCAGGGTTCATGTGATATAAAATAAAAGTAATACCGTATTTTGTCGATTAAGGGCCGTCCTCGAATTACGGCCGTACCCCCGGCTGTAGTTTAAAATAAGCGCAGGTTTTAATACGTTTGCATACTAAACGTATTAAATACCTTTGCATAGCTAAACGCAACTTTTTAAGTTGTTTTTATGTTGAAAACAACTTAAAAAGTTACGTTTAGCTATGCGGCCCTTAATCGACAAAATACGGTATACAAATCATTAACAATACGCTAATTTTTATCCATTTGGCATGAGTTTATTAAATAAAACGAAACAAAAACATTTGGAACTATTTACTGACGCATAAGGTTTTACGGTGCGGTTATGCAGCAGCAGAGAAAGGAGAGAAAGCTTTTAAAAGAACAGCAAAAATGGCTGCCAACAATGGAAATGTAGAGGAGAATGATGGTTGAAGACGGTTTAATGCTGTTCTCTCACCTCCTTTGAAATTTCTTAATATTTTTTAATTGGTGGCCCAAAAGGGCCCATGACCAATCATGTGTAAAGATTTTGACCATGTGACCAGTATAATTTATTTTTATTTATTTATGTCTAATTTAATACTGAAGAAAAATGAAATTAAGTCCAACATTTCTACACACTTTAATCTCATGAATAACATATTTCATTTTCATTTCTGGGTACATTGTCCCTTTAAGAAATTAGGACAACCAATGGGAAGACAGCTGCTTCTTGCACGAAAAACGAGATGGAATGAGAAATTACGTAATTGTTCAGTTTACATTTACTGTCTACAAAATAGTGTGAACAAAACCATATCACAGAGTTTGCGGCAGGCACTTTTTCCTTACAATTATAACTTTTTTTATGGTTATAAATAGTGTTACAAGAAAAAAATTAAGTCCAGTTTTTGGTACTTGCTTTTCTAAACTGTGCGCTACAAACTGGACTTTTTTCTTTTGTGTAACATTATTTATAAAAAAGTTATAATAACAAGAGAAAAGTGCCTGCTGCAGGCTCTGTATTGTACGTTAAATTTTCGTAAGTTACGTTACGCTATGTTCAATGTGAACTAACCATTGTAGTAAGAAAAGACTTTCAACGATCTCCATAAACTAACGCTTGGATGACAACAGATTTATCAGGACTCAACATTTAGTCTATCAATATAACTTAACCGCTTGTCTGTCTCAAAACATAATGGTTTTTGTATGGGTTAAACAGTTATCCATCACTTTAATGTGAAATATGGTCCGAGTTTGACAGTTGTATACTAAAGAAAAGTTTGTGAGTTCCAACCAGCAATTCTTAGACTGTAAAAGAAATATCCCCACAACTCAGTCAATCATGAAGCAGATTAATCGTATAGATATTATTTATTGATGATTGATAGTCTAGAAATGGCACTACGTGTTGTTCCTATATTTTATTATAGTTTAAAAAAAAAAAATAATAGACAGTTTGCAATTTCTCGTATGAAACTGAAAACGAGATTTAAAAAAACGAAAAATTTCGTTTTTTTTAAATCTCATCAATAAAATGTCGTATCATGTGTTTGCGATTTGTCACGAAACGTGTTACATACGACACACAAATCAGCGGCAACAATTTTTAGCAGAACTAGACACCTTATCACAAATTAAGCCTAAGTATTGGGCTTGTGGTTTGTGCAAGGTGTTTGACTAATAAAAAAACTAACCCGAGATATTGAAATCGACACAAATTTGGCAACTTTGCAGCCGAAGCGGAGGGAAAATGGCGGCAGAATTTCACAACAATTGTTGTATTGCATGCAGTGCGCATACGCAAATCATGTCGTATACACGACAATTTGAAACGAGATTTTTGAAAAATCTCGACTGAGACTTTTCAAACGAGAATTTTTACAGCGAGATTTTTAACAATATCTCGTTATTTTGGAATTCTCGTACGAGAAATCGCAAACTGTCTAATGCTAAAGTTAACTTACCACTATTGATAACGTAATCGGAGCTCTGATTATCCAAAATAGACCTTTATTATCGTGCATCGTCCAACAACTGAAAAAGAAAAACAATATTGACACATTCTTAGCTTTTAACACGATTGTTTAGGTGGTAGTTTTACGAGTGGATTTACAAGGATCTTTTACACCCATACAGTAATAGGAAAGGGGAATGTACATAAGATTTGATAAGGAGTAATAAAGTGCGTATTGTGAGTAATTTTGCAGCGTTAAACGATACTTTAAGTATCGGTTTCTACGATTCCCCGAACCTTAATGCGGTTGATGGGTGAGTCATAGGGTGCAATTGATTTTTTTGAGAAATGAAAAATTGATGGGCGAAAGATGAGAAGACAAGTTGGGGAATAAAAACAAACGTCTTTTATCTTGTCGCCTGTTATCGATGACGTAAAGCGTGAATTTATATCGTAATCAGGTATTAGTGTGGAAGCTTATTTCCCTCGTTTATGGCTGATGGTTTGAGTTTGTTTTCATATAAAAAGATGATGAAAGGAACGATATAATATATAATAGAGAATACAACTTACATTGTGTTTTCCACAGTTGCACGAACTGCAATCCAAGGAACGATGAAGAGAAGAGGAAGACCTGGGAAAATCAGTAAGTTTTGTGAATTAATGAGACACTGACACGAAAATCAGATGGAATTTTACTTAGGGGACATTTCTACATGTTTATTACTAAGGACTTCCATAGGAATTTTACGAAATATCAATGTCATTTACTAAGTTTACATGAACACGCTTTTCTGGAAAATGACGTCATTATTTATCAAGTGGAAAAGTGGAAACTATAGAGAGAATACTCCATTTTTTACTTTTCCACTTGAGAAATGATGACGTCATTTTCCAGAAAAGCACGTTCATGTAAACTTAGTAAATGTCGATATATTTAATTAAACATAAAATGTCATCTGGAACTCCTGGAACCATAGTTACACATGAGATATGCTAATTGATTTTAGATATGTTGTCAACGAGTTTGACATATTAATATGTCTATTGAAAATATCCAGGAAATGATATTACGTAAAACTCCCCTTTAGAGCCATGGGTTTATATGTGGATATACGCTCATGTGCATATTTAAGCCCAGGGGTATAAATCGACCTGCTTTTTTTCGGAGGTCAAAAATGGCGGTTTTTCGATTATAAGCCCACTAAAATCCATTAAAACGTATATGGGGATATACGTCCATGTGCATATTTAAGCTCCGAGCTAAAAATCGGCCCCTTGACTTTTTTCGGAGGTCAATAATGACGGTTTTTCGATTATAAGCCCACTAAAATCCATTAAAACGTATATGGGGATATACGTCCATGTACATATTTAAGCTCCGAGCTAAAAATCGGCCCCTTGACTTTTTTCGGAGGTCAAAAATGACGGTTTTTCGATTATAAGCCCACTAAAATCCATTAAAACGTATATGGGGATATACGTCCATGTGCATATTTAAGCTCCGAGCTAAAAATCGGCCCCTTGACTTTTTTCGGAGGTCAAAAATGACGGTTTTTGATTATAAGCCCACTAAAAATCCATTAAAACATATACGGGGATATAAGTCCATGTGCACATTTTAGCTCAGAGCTAAAAATCGGCCTCTTGACTTTTATCGGAAGTCAAAATGGCGGTTTTTCGACTACAAGCCCACTAAATCCCATTAAAATCAATGGGCTTATATGCGGATATAAGCCCAGGGCTAAAAATCGATCTGCGTGACTTTTTCACGGAGGTCAAAATGTCGGTTTTCGATTATAAGTCCACCAAAACCCATTAAAAACAATGGGCGGACATAAATAAGCCCATGTGCGTATTTAAACCCAGGGCTTAAAATCGGTTCGCTTGACTTTTTTTCGGAAGTCAAAAATGGCGGTTTTTCGGTTATAAACCCTGGGCTCCAACAGGGTTTAACGGTAATTTTATTTTCTATGACGAGGAGTGATCTGCTTAACTTTTCCTATTATTGTCGTAGACAACATGAAATATCTTAGCATTACTAGCAATTTTTGACTTTGGGTTAGATTGCAAATCATGCTGCAATTTTAAATAGTTTTAATAGTTTAGAGTTAATTAAGTTCTTTTTTTTTTTCTTACCCCAACCAAGTATTACGTATTGGCAGATACCACTATTGTCCGAAAAGAGAGCTAAGAAAATGAGGTTATGCAGGTAGAGGCCTTCCATGAGTATCCAGCAATAATTGGCCATGATGAAGTATTGCCACACCGAAGTGACTAGTTTACACTCCCAGTCGTGCTGTAATGAGAAATTCTTTTTTTTATCTGAGGTTGTATTGGACCATGTGTTTATTCTTACATCGTGTTCTTTTAGAAAAGAGTCGCCATCATTGCCGATCACGTGACTGGCCATTGCTATGCCCTCCACGTAAAGATTGTCTTTAAGAAGCGCCATGAAAGCTCTCATAATGAATGATGAGAAAAGATGCATGTGCAGGTTGTTGCGGGGACAGCGAAGGCGTCTGGAAATAGAAATTGCATGTTTTTGAATAAGTTAGTGCAATATGCCAAACGCTTGTAATTTATTGAATGGAACTGCATTTTTTGAGTCTTTCGAATGGAAATTGCATTTATTGATAATCAATTTTTCAACTTTTTTGAATTTTAAAATATGAGACTTTTATTCGATTTGCAACGACGAATTGAATAGATTCGAGTAAATTTAGCATACGTATAAGTTGCAGTCGCACGTATAAGTCGCTCCCACCCTTCCACTTTGAGACTTAAAAATTATCCAAATCTTTTGATCCGCATATAAGTCATTTTTAAGCCAAATTTAACTAAAAACGACCATTTTTAAGCCAAATTTAACTAATTTTTAAGCAAAATTTATCTAATTTCGCGCTTAATACCCGAGTATATACGGTAATTACATGACAACTCTGTTTTAAATTAATTTCGATGTTTGGAATTATTTGGTTATTAAAGCGATTTTTAAGTGTTTTTGTTGCTGGAAACAATATTTTTTTCTCTCATAAAGTGTGGTTAGGAAGGGGAAAATTAAACCACACACCCAATGGTGTAAATAGCTCACTAAAGAGACAGTAGTAGAGAGGAAGAGAAGAGTGAAAAAAAATTGCAAGAAGTTGTTTTTTTTTTTTTTTTTTTTTTTTTTAAGTTCAAACAAATCAGATTGCGAGTGCAGGATCGGTGTGACATCCTGTTGACTTTGCAAGTTTGTGCTTTTAGGTTTTTGGGATATCGGATTTTGTGCTATTGATTCGCTAGTTTCAAATAGCATTTAAAATGTACGGATATATATTATATGTACACAGTTTACTCGTATATAGAATTTGTTGAAAATATTATTGGGAAAAAAGATTCTAAAATTGAAATTGGTTTTTATATATCTTTTCAATTTCCTTTTCCTGTTTGATGAGGTAAGTGTCGTGTAAGAGACAAAATTAGAATGTAGCTTGAAAAGGGATAAACATAAAAGGGTATATAGTAAGGTTGGGGGGTGAAATGGCATTGAGCTATTCATTAACTTACTTCATTGCGGCCATAATGAACAATGCTACTAAGAGGAATGTGAGGGAAACACTGTAGCCGATGCGAGAAATGAGTTTGATGATTGGAATGAACTCCTGTGAAGAGAAAAGATAAAAATTTTAAAACACAAAGTTTTTATATTATTTTTTTTTTTTTTTTTTTTTAAACAAAAAATTTAGAGCATTTAGGGCATTTTTTTTGCTTCTGTGGTTGAGCTTTGCTGCAGTGCGCTGTAAACAAAAAATTCTAATTACAGTAGGTGCCGTTGGAAAGAAAATGTGAATTAATGGGTTTGCAATAAATAGTGCTCTGAAACATTATTTTCTTCATCCTACTTTGAGAACCGAGTTTGAGTTTTAATTTAAGCTTCTTTAAACTAATTAAAGGGACAGTGTAGTCAGGGTTCATGTGATATAAAATAAAAGTAATATACAAATTAATTAATAATAGGTGGTTTGCACATGCCAATTGTATTTACGAAATGTCATTAAATACGAAATATTAAGAAATATTTTGTTTCAAAATTCTTAATTTTTCCATTCTCGTGACGAGTTTTTTTAAAAATTTCGTGGAATTAAAAACGAGAAATTTGAAATTAGATGTTTGCAGTGAGATGCGCAGTATACTTAAACTTTGAAACAGTGGCATTCATCTTGTACACGATAGACCGAGCATGTCTCGACTCCTAACTGAGGTTTTGTATATGCATGGAATCGTGTAAATGATGTCCCCAACTACAAATTTGACAGGTTTTATTTGCTTGAAAATAGGTAAGAATTGCGAAAAATGACGACAAATCACGGGTCCGGACACAAGCGAACATTGTGGCTGCGGAACATGCATTTACGTCGGCCACGATGTTCGCGGACGTCCGTGAAATTGGTTTGTCATTATTTTTTACGATTTTAACTATTTTTAAGCTGGATTCTCATAGCCAAGATGGAGTAGACAATTTATAAACTAAATCAAATGTTTATTCAATGTTCCTAGCAGTTGGAACAATTAAAATCATCTCAAAAAACTACCTGCCCCAACACTAACTTAATTTTTATTATTGTCGTGTGTTTGTTTGTGGCGCAAATGCCAAGACGACAAACTCGTGATTAGATTACGACATAATTAAAAATACGAGAATTGTTTTTTATTTTTAATTATTGCATCTTGTAATTATTATTTTACGTGACGCGTGCAAACCATCTAATTCACTAATTTCTATCCATTTGTCATGAAAGTGGGAGTTTATTAAATAAACCGAAACAAAACATTTCGAACTATTTACTGCCACGTAAGATTTTGTGGTGCGGTTACGCAGCAGCAGAAAACCGAGGGAAAGCTTTTAAAAGACCAGCAAAAATGGCGGCCAACAATGGAAATATAGAGGAGAATGACGGTTGAAGTCAGTTTAATGCTAGTCTCTCACTTCCTTTGAAAATTTTTGTAATTTTTAATTGGTAGCCCAAAAGGGCCCATGACCAATCATGTATACAGATTTTGACCATGTGACCAGTATAATTTATTTTTATTTATTTATTTATTTCTAATTTAATACTCAACAAAAATGAAATTTTAAGTCTAAAGGTGCATTTTCATTTGCGAGAGAATTTCTCCCGCCGTAATAAAAATTGCGCCAACAATCGTGCCACTCTAAAAATCATGCTCTCGCTTGAGCATTTTCATTAAAGCCACAAAAAAGCCACTTCTCGCTTCCAAACAAAGATGGAAGCCAACAGGAGAAGAAAAAGGCTTCTTTTACTAAAGAAGAAAAACAAGTAGTAAAGAGATAAAAATAAAAAAAATAAAAAAAAATAATTTTTTTATTTATTAATATTTTTTAAAAACAGTTTGTCCATTATCATGGTTTATTGCATCATAAACAAGGTTTACAATACTTTTTTCCCAATATTTCCTGTGGCAATTGGTGAAAATCTGGTAAAAATTCAAAAATCGCTAAGCGATTTTCAGAGCAAAGCTAGAATAGACAGAAGTGTGCGAGAAAAAGAATCGCGCCAACAATCGCGCACCTTTTGCAAGTCTAGCTTGCATGAAAATGAACAAGCATGCGATTTTTGTCGCGCGATTGTTGAAAAATGAGCGTGAGAAATGGCATTTCTCGCAAATGAAAATGCACCTTAACATTTCTACACACTTTAATCTCATTTTCATTTCTGGGTAAATTATCCCTTTAAAGTGATTAAACAAATCTCAAATATTTGACAGAGGATGTCGAACAAACATTTCAATATTTACGGGAAATGTAAAAAAAAATAGACATTAAATCGAACGGCCTAACGTCATTTTGAACAGCATTTGTTATTTGATTTTGATTTCTTTTTAGCTCGAATCAATTTCTCACTTTTTCGGTACTATGAAAAAGAAGAAAAAATCCATTTATCAAGAGTTGTCATGGAAACGTGTCCCACATGCATCAGATCTCGGAAAAGTGCAAGACTACAAATATTATTATCGTATCATGTTCGTGAATCGTGTTCACACGACACATAAGGTTTATATTTTGTTTTCAAGTCCGCCAACATCAACTTTACAACCACGTGTTTACAGAAATTTCCATTTCCGAGCAAGTAAACAGAGATATATTTAAAACTAGATGAGATCACGATGGAAACAGACTCGCAATACGAGTTTCCTTTTGCTAGGCAATTTTTATCCTTATTACTACTTGAAATCGTTTTAACTCATCTGGTAAACATAGTGATCGAAAAATCAAATAAAAATCGAATCTTTTCGTTTTTTACGCTGAATATGTTGGTAATTTGCAGTTTAAAAAGTAGTTTAAGTGTTTGTGGGACCCCCCCACACCCCCCCCCCAACCTCACTCACTCACTCACTTACCCAGTATACAGTTGGAGATTGTAAATTGGCTACTGAGTATTAATGGTGACCACCAAGGTCGAAAAGCTTCTTTCTATAATCAATTTTATTTGGCGCTCTATGTGTTTACAGAGTTATTTACAATGCTGCTCAGTGGTCAGAATATTTGCACAGACCTTGTTGTTTGTTGATTTTTTTAATCAATCTTTTCGCATGATGGTAAAATCAATGAATGGAAATTTTAATAATTTATTTTGGCATTTTTGATTCATTATTGTGGGCATTTTGCCGCGTAGCAACAGAAAGTACTAGAATATGTTTTTTGAAATTTTGAATTTTTTTTTTAAAAAAGAAAGTTTTGTTTTTTTTACCCCTAATTTTGTGCCGTTATAGCTGTTTTCAATTTCGATGACGGCATCGAATGTTTTCGACGGTGCGCAGGAAGTGTAATTAGTCCAGGTAGAATTCTTCTCTTCGTGGAAGAACCACGATCCATCAGCCATGCACGTTCTGCTTGCAAATCCTTTTGAGGTCAATAAAAGAGAAAGGATTAACGCAATGATATTAAACGTTAAAACTGAAGGATTAATGTTTTTTTTTTTTTTTTTTTTTTTTTTTTTTTTTTTTTTTATTTATTATATAATATTATATTAGTAACAAATTGTATTATAATTATAAATATAAATGATGCAAAAATGTATAAAAATTTTTTTTTTTTTTTTTTTTTTGTATGAAATAAATGAGGTCTAAGGGTAATTATTTACATAAATATACAAGAATTTATTAAAAGCAAGAAAATTTATTTTTCGTGACCTGTGGTCATTTTTAATAATGTTTTAACAAAACTTTGTTGAATTTGCAATTTTAAATACAAAATTTCATTTAGTAAAGTTTCTCTTAAGAATAAAATTAAAAGTCAGTTATCAAATTAAATGACTTGACCTTTTCTCTAGGTCAGGTTAAACTGCATATAAGACTAAAAGTATGTAGCGGGATCTTGAAAGATCAAGTGGCACTGACCAACCAAAAGTACACCAAAACGACGATTTCTGAGAAAAACATTTTAATGAAAATTGTTTTCTCAACTATTAGTGATTGCTTAGCAACCGTAAACATCTAATAAATAAAAACACGATTAATTTTTTTTAAAAAAACACGATTTATTTTTGGTGTTGAAACGATTGTTTAGGCGAGGAGAATTGGGATTGGCTAGACTTTTGATCATTATCATGCATTGATTTTAATCTGGAAATTTTATTTATTTTTTTTTTTAAAGTTACATCTTGATTCATTATCCCTAACGTGCTTATCTAAAGTAGCATTGGCTGCTTATAGAGGTAATTACTTAGTCAAATGACGTAAAATTATTTGTAGATTATATTAATGTTACATGAGGCAATAAAATTGTTTACAGATTAATGTTTGCACACATTTGGATTAAAAATTGAAATGATGACAGAAAATTAGCATTGTTGGATTATCAGAACTTGACTTTTGGTTGCATTTCAACAACAACCAGTAATAATAGTTCTGGATGCAGCATCTAGGTGCCAATAAACAAAACCCACACCAAACTCAGTTTCCAAAACTCCCATTAGCTATTGAGTCTTTTTCCAGCGATTGTTTAATACACTTAAAAAAATAATTCGAAAAATGACCATAAAAGGGCATCAAAATGACTATACTCTATTTATTATTTCGTGCGCGAAACTCCCATTGGTTAATGACCTATATTGTATATATTGTGGCATCTTATTTTAATCCTCTAGTCGATCCGAGTCAAAAAATCATTGTTTCATAGCCAAAAAATGTGCGCGACAATAGAAAAAACCCAAATGTAAATAATTTTTTAAAAATATTTTACCAGCATTTTCATTTGTTAACAATGGCACGCACATTTTTGGACTACAGAACAATGATTTTTCGACTCAGCTCAACTAGAGGATTAAAATAAGATGCCACAATATATACTTTCGATACAATATAGGTTATTAACCAATGGGAGTTTCGCGCACGAAATGATAAATAGAGTATATATATGTATTAATGTATATATGGTAGTTTTTTGTGGTTTTTTAATAAAAATTTATATAAATGTGTATTAATGTGTAAGCAAACAGGCTCCAGCCAATGGGAGTATTGGAAACGGAGTTTAGAAGCTGCAACATTCACTGGTCTTTGAATTGGGTCTATGGAAGTTCCAAATGCTTGGTACACAATTCCATTAATCACGTTATTCCATTTCGTGACTCAACTGTTTGGTGCATTTTTAAATTCTATCTGCATCACGTGATTGAGCAAATTTGAATTGTCATTCCTTTTACGGTCACTGGCCTTTCTTTAGGAGAAAAATGGTTTTTACTTTATTGTGAAATACGAAGTGTTTGCAATAAAAGAAACTGTGCTTCTATTATTATTTATGACTTTGCATGGGAGAATGAAATTAGTGCTGCTTTTATTTTGTTTTTAAGTGGCCAATTTGCGGTTGTTAAATAGTTAGATACAGACTAACATTCTTAATTAAATCCTGTGATGATGTGATAAAGATATCAAACAAATGTTTGTTTACTCACCATCTGCCTTAAACCCAGCGACGTAGTCTGGACATGGCAAATGCACCACAGAATCTGCCTTGGCATATGGCCAACATTGAGCTCCATCCCAAATAAGAGGGCAATATAAACCTGTAATATGTGAAAACAAGGTATTAGTTAAAGTGAAACAAAAATATCAAAAATGAAAATAAATCAAATTGTTAGGAATTTCATGATGGAAGTAAAATTAAATTACTCTCTTTACCAAAGGACTAGAATAGAGGAACATTTGGTATCAACACATTGTAGTCACAACATTCTACAGGTTTCAAATTGTTAGGAATTTTGATTGCAGATAACATTTCATGAGGGAAGTAGAATTAAATTATTCTCTTTACCAAAGGACTAGAATAGAGGAACATTTGGAATCAATACATTGTAGTCACAACATTCTACAAGTTTTAGAGTTTTCAGTTGTAAACTGGATTACTTTGACAGTTGTAGTTGACAAGTTCAGACCACAAAGCTCACAAATTTGTTTTCATTTAGTTGTGTCTTCTTTGTGCTTTGTCATCTGCGATTGAAGATGAAAGCAGGAGAATGGCCAATATCATTTCCTTTTGTGTATTCATCTTCAAAGGCATTCATTTTCTCAATTTCCAACAGCAAAGCCTTTTCAAAGACATTTTTTTTTTTTTTTATTACTGATGTGATCTAGGTCAGGTCAAGGATGAAAAATGACTAGATGTGACTGTACTGTCAAGTGGAATAAAGGAAATCATATCCCACTGTTTTCAAAATAAAAATACATGCATCTACAGATCCGAAGATCTATAAAGTCAAGGACTGTTTGCGGAATGGGTAAACGGTTTTTATCAAAAGCGGCACAACATACAATTTTTGTTTGAGCGCGCAATTATCCAGACAAATTCTTTCTGGTTTGCTGTGTAAGAACGTCAAAGTCTCCTTTGAAGTGGTGCAGTTGAAAATTTTAGACTGTTGAAATATTTAAACTCTGAAATATTAAGACGCCTAAATGGGTCTGAATAAAACGACTTGATGCTTGGTTCCCACTGGGCAGAAACTCCGACAGAAAATTTTCTGCTGCAGAAAATTTTGAGTGTAGAAAGCAGCAGTGTTTACAAATTGCCTTCCTTAGCTGGCATCCATTTTTAAATTCTACTGTTCTGCACTTTTTTGCCCACTTTTTAGTTTACAGGTGGGAACCAACGACAGAAAAACATACTTTTATGCACTCAAAATTTTCTGCAGCAGAGTTTCTGTCTGAGTTTCTGCCAAGTGGGAATCTAGCATAATGCTGGATTCTCATTTGCGGTAAAATCGCGCGATTTTATTGCGTTTTGCGGTTTTTTAAAACTTATTTTGCTTCAAAATTGCGATATTTTTGAAATTGAAAATTTTTCTAGGTTTCCACATGCAGCAAAAACACAAAAAAACCTAGAAAAATTTTCAATTTTAAAAATGGCGCAATTTTGACGAAAGTTTTCCGCGCGGAATTCGCGCGATAAAGCGGAAAAATCGCAAGTGAGAAAGGAGTGGGCTTTTCTGCAATATACATTTGAATTTCATTCTCTGCCACTTTCCGGGATATTTGCACGAGTCCCAGGTAACACCAAATGTTGCTGCAATGTTTAGAAATAACTCTAGGTGCAATGTTGCAGCATTGTTTTTTTGAATGTTGCATCGTTGTTCCGAATGTCACTTCTTTTAACATTGCTGCACGGCTTTATTGGCAATATTGCCATAACGTTTGGAACAATGATGCAACATTCAAAGAAACAGTGCAGCAACATTGTAAATGTTATTTCCAAACATTAACATTACAAAAAATCTAAGTTGATTGTTGATTAAATGTTTGTTGTCAACATTGCGGCAATATTTTACATCAAGAATTGATGTTTGTTTCAATGTTTATTGCCAACATTGCCACAACACTGCTGTATAAGTGACATCAGACTTGATACCAACATTGGAAAATGTCAACATTCATTTCACATTAGCAACGTTTGAAAAGTGGTGCGGAAATACCGTAAACATTGCCAACATTCAGACAGCATTCGGAACATTTCAGCAACATTTGCGTGTTACCTGGATTAGGTGGAATGTTAGTCTTCCTTTTTGAAATACCGTATTTTGTCAATTAAAGGCCGCCCTCGAATTACGGCCGCCCTCGAATTATGGCCGCGCCCCTCGGCTGTAATTCGAAATAAATGCCGCACTCGAATTACGGCCGCGGCCATTATTCGAAATGTTTACGGTTTAATTAAATCGTTTTGTCTAAATTACGTTGCATGTACGCAACTTTTAAAGTTGTAAAACATGTGTTCAAACGATTTTAATACGTTTTTAATACGTTTGCACGTATTAAATACATTAAAATCGATTAAACACACGTTTTACAATTTAAAAAGTTGCGTACATGCAAGGCAATTTATGACCAAACGAATTAAACGCCGCCCTCGAATTACGGCCGCCCTCGAATTATGGCCGCACCCCTCGGCCGTAATTTGTAATAAAGGCCGCGGCCTTTAATCGACAAAATACGGTATTTTAAAAATTAAACCACAGCTGAAATAAATATAATTTTCTACTTTTAATTTTATTTAGAATGGCTTATCTCGGATTTCGTCGTCCACTCACCAAGGATGATCTTTGGGATTTATTATCTCAGTATCGGTGCTCTTATAACTTTCCAAAATTTAACAAAAACTGGCAATTAATTTCCAAAAAACAAATCCTGTATGGATCATTATTATGTTTTAAATTTTCCTTTGTTTAATAACAAATTATAATTGATTTTGTTAAGCGCTGGGAAAACTCCATCTCCGTCCGTTTTATCTGCTCTAGGAAGAACTTTTTGGATACCATTTGTACTTACTGGTTTAGCTCAATTTGGAGCAAATGTGACAGATTTTACAACACCCTTTGCACTTAGGTATTTATAAGTCCTGTCATTTTTGCCACGTCTAACAATAATTTTTATTTCCAGATTTCTTATCGATTTTGTCAGCAGTGATGAACC
>JH432006.1:50700-90043 GCA_000239455.1 Strigamia maritima | reverse complement strand
TTGTTCNCTTTTGAAAAGAGAAACAACAGAGTACGGACGTATCCATTACGCCAATGAAAAAGAGTCTTTTCTCATGGGCGTAATGGATACGTCCGTACTCTGTACGTCAAAAAATTTAATATTTAAACAACCAAATTAATCATTTGGCTTTGCTAGGCTTTGAATAAATTAATTAATTAAGTAAATTATTTTTTATTTCTTATTTTTATTTTTTTATTTTTTTTGGCTTTTTTGCATTTTCTGAATAACCGGTAACTATTCAGTATATTCGGCCGAATATTCGGTATTCGGCCAATTTATTATTCGGTAAAACTTCGGTATTCGGTATTCGGCCATTTCATTATTCGGTGAAAATTCGGTATTGGGTATTCGGTGAATTTACTATTCGGTGAAAATTCGGTATTCGGTATTCGGTATCCGGTGAATTTACTATTCGGTACATCCCTAATTGAAAGTCTGTTATACGTTTCAGCTTTAAGCGTATTTATGGCTTTTAAGTTATTTAAAGGGTTTATAACATTATGTTTTTTATTGGTCCATTGGCTCAAACATCATTCAAAAGCCTTAAATAATATTGAAAAATACTAAGGGGTTTTAACCTACGTTAATGTTGAAGTTGTGAAAAGGAGCAGACGACAATATGAAAAAGTGAGAGATAAAAGCAAGAACAAATCGAGAATTTGCGCGATTGTGAGGTAAACGTTATGCATTTAACATGGGAAATACCAACTGTGACGTCAGAACCAGCACTCTACCAGCAGTGGCCAACAATGTCCCTCACCAAGCTCAAATGCGCTGTGTGGGATACAAAATGATATTTTAAACGTGTTCTGGAAACTTTAAAAAATAAATAAAAATCATTTCGGTCATTTTAAGAGATGGCGAACATTATACGATCATAAAATTTCTGATGTCGTAAACCCTTTAATTTGAAATTGTATTTATCTTTTAAATTTTATATAGTCTGTACCAGAGGATGATCGAATTGTTGTTAATCCCATGCCATTACCGCCGAAACAAAGTCATCGGCGGTTGCAACTCCATCGAAATAGAAATCGAAGAGAAGAAGTTGGATTTCAAGAAGCAACTGGCTTAGCCGAAATACGACAAGCAATGGAAGCAATGACCTTGAGATCTTGCAGCGGCAGCGAATCAGAATCTGGAGTACGGAGATTAATGAGACACTCGAGTCTTGAGACTGTCAACACCAATGTAACCTCAGCGGATGAATTTGTTTGGATCGACAGCCATAGCAGACTGGTGGAAGTTCAGCATTTGCCGTGGAGTAACCATGAAATTCTAAGGGTTCTACAAAATGGACGACTAGATGAAGCCGTGGAAAGAATTTCAATGGATGTTATTCCTCGCTTGTCGTATCTCTTGCAACGAGGATTAGTGCGAATTGCCATTGAAATCCAAAGATTTTCACGCCAACTAGGATTAACATCGAAGCAAGAAGTCCACAGCGCATTCAAAGTGATACTGGCTCCTGCCTTAGCTCATTCCTGTATCCAAGCATGCTTCAGAGCTGCTGCCATGTTGGGTGGCGAGGCCCAGTTTCGGCTTTGTAAATCATCTAGAGCCGGACTCCATTTTAGTATCGGTCGATTCCATCGATGGATGTGTGATGTCAGATTGGGTAAATTCATCCATGAGTATGCTGCCATTTACCTAACAGCTGGCTTGGAAAACTTGTTGGAAGAGATTATGATTCAGTGCATGCCCAGCAATGGCTCCACAATGACCGCTATAGGGTTGGAGCATAGCATTGCCAACAATGGTGAATTATGGGGGTTATTGCAGCCATATTCACACTTGAACACAGGCAGAACTGCATCTGGTAAGGCAACTTTTCAAGCTGTAATGCAATTTATTTGTAATGTAATTTTTTTTGGTGACCTTCAAAAGGGTGAAAGACCTTTAAACTTTCGGATTATAAAATTTGAAAATGTCCAGTCTGCGGTTTGCTTAAGTAACTTAAGGGTGTTGACCTTTCACTATAATTTTTTTAGTTTCAAGATGCTCCAATGAGGTTGATGCAGATGATGCATAATTTTGTTTTTATGTGGTCAATCAAAAAAGACAAAATGGCTTTATAATTGCGCCACATTCTTGCCAAATGATCAGTCCTTCCACTTAATCATGTTTTTTTTTATTTTCTAGGTGAACTAGCCATGCCCAGATGGCCAAGTAGCTTATCTGATTCAGATGCAGTATACTTTTCATATGGGAATGATAAGGCAGCTGAGCAAAGCCTTTTAACAACTTGTGTAGGAAGTATTTGGGAATTAAAAAATTTGTTGAACAATATAACCCCGCCTCAAAGACCAAGAACAAAACAGATTGTTACGTGGTCAACGTGTGCGCTTGAAACACTGTTTTACTTTATGCGTTGTTCTCAGCTGGAACACACGCAACAGTGTACTAGACCAATCCAAGAACTAGTCTATGAGAAGGTAAAAATAAGTGAATTATTTAATACGAAACTATTATTTTGTAACATTTTGATATTTTGACTTATGCTGGGCGCAGACGCAGACATGCAGCGATTCGCATCGCATTCCAATCGCTGATGGCTCTGCGCATGCGCAGTAAACGTCATTTTCGTCGCCCGATCAAGGAATCTACTTTTGAAAAAAGTACAGCCACCGTGTACTTTTTTATCAGGCAATGCAAATCAAATCCAATGGGATGCGAGTATTGTATCACATGTTCTAATTGTGGAACATCAGGTGTCAAGGTTCTGTTATTTGTCATAGCAACAAATATTTTGAAACATCGATTCGCGCCAAGTCTGCTGTAGCAGAGGCGATTACCATCGCGAATCGCGGGACAAAACGCTAGGCGATGCAATATCGCTGCATGTCCGTGCCCAGCATTAAAGAGTTTACGGCATCAAATTTTTTATAGATCCATTAGAAAGTTATGCGATGGTTACCAGTTGTGGCCTAAACCTTATGCATTTAACTTGGGGAAGACCAACTTTGACGTCAGAAACAGCGCCCTGCTAGCAGTGGCCAACGATGTCTCTCAGAGAGCTCAAATAAGCTGTTGGGGATACAAAATGATTTTTTTGAAAATGTTCTGAAAACTAAACGTTAAAAAATAAACTAAAACCACTCTTTATCTTTTTTTGGAAAAGCTATAAAAAATTTTAGTCAGAAAATATTTGATGCCATAGACCCTGGTCCAGTTTTGCTGTAACTGATGAATCATTTTTCAGGCCATATGCTGTCTTGCCTCCACTTATTGAATGGGTTCGCATTGCAACAGCTCATTGTGAACATTGTTATCGATGTGTAATTGACAAGGATGATGTCATGCAAGCCGCTCGCCTACTTCTGCCAGGTGTTGATTGTCCAGTAAGACATGACAGGTAAAAAGAATCCATGAGGTTAAAAAATAGTAATTATTTTATTTTTTTTTAGCTATGGGGAATTATTTCCCACAAAATCATCATTGGAGAATGATTCGTGTTCTCAATGGAAAACCTTATTAGCTTTTCGAATGGTGGCAGCAGGAAGAGTGGATTTAGTGCCAACTGTTATTCAACTTTTACCATCAACTAAATTAAACACTTTAGATGATAATGGATTAACACCATTAATGCTTGCTTGTTTAAAATCTGATGAACATATGGTTCGAACCCTACTGAAAGCCGGTGCCAACATCAATATCGAGGTAATCCAATATACAATTATACGTATATACAATATAAGGGCACGGGTAGCCTAGTGGTTAGTGCACTGGCATCACACCACATTGGTTGCAGGCTTGCCAAAATGTGTGTACGAGTTTTTCAGAGTTCTTCTGCCTGTTGTCGATGGGTTTTCTTCAGGTACTCCGGTTTTTCCCATCAACTAACAAAACTCGGTCTATGTTAAGGATTCGCTGTGGGACCCTTGAATTAGGGATGGAAACCATTAAAACGTGCCTTGTATTAGAGTACCCATGCTGGACGTAAAGGGCCGTAAGACGTGAGGAAGAATTTACCATATTCTCTCGGAAAGAACGGCATGCTGGATAATGGCGAGTCAGACCAGGGTGCCGGATAATTCGAATTTTCCGGCATTTTGCCCATTTGATTATTAATTGACCAGTTGTCTACTTGTCAAAAACTGGTCAGACTCGTAATTACCGTTGTTTCTGAGGGAACACGGTACGTGGTTGAAGAAAGAAGTCGAAGTGGGTCCCTGGGGGTAAAACTGCGCTAAGCGGTAGTCCTTGTTACACTCATGAAAAAAAGTTGCCATTTTACTCCATTTCTGGAGTAATTATGCATTGTCCTGTGGGCAACTCCATAATCAGAGTAATGATACTCCAAAACGAGAGTTTCGTGTGTGAAAAACTACATTTTTGAAGTAACAGTACTTTGAAATGGAATATCAAAACTCTGAAATTGAAGTATTATTACTCTTTTAAATGTGAGAGTTGGCCATGGGACAAAATGGAGTAAAATGGAAACATTTTTTCTATGAGTGTAGCAAATAAAGCTTATTTTTTAAAATACAATATATGTAAACACTGTTTTTCGCATGTTTTAGACGCCTCCTAGTTCTACAAGCCATCCAAACATCAATCCACAATACCAAATGTGGACTGCATTGACATATGCAACATTACAAGGAAACATGAATATTGTCAAAATGTTGCTAGAAAATGGAGCAACCGTTGAAGGTGGTTCGAGACTCAATGAAGAAAAAATGACAGTTACACCGCTACAACTAGCAGCTGCTGTAGGAAACTTGGATTTGATCAATGAGTTGTTGCTGAATGGTGCTCAGCCATTTTTAACAACAGTAATCCGAGATTCTATGAGTTATGGAAAAGATTTGCAGCAAGGATGCTACAGTCCATTTTCTGTTGCTGCTGCTCATGGACAGCGTATGGTGTTGCATAAATTGCTATCAAATCCATACAATAATGCAAGTAAGGACATATTATCACTGGAGGAGATTTTGGCAGAAGCTAATAACACAATTAGTGAAAAGCGGAAAACATATTGCCAAGTGATGCCATTGACTTTTGATGAATCAAAGACATTAGAAATAATGATGTTCTTAAATTGACAAAGAAGCAAATGAAAAACTCTTCAAGAAGCCATGTACCACAGTGCTGAAAGCAGCCATCTTGAAATCGACTCTTGATTTATGTAATATAGGTATGTAGAAATTTAAGTGCAAGCTAAAAATCACTTTTTCCTGCTTTTTAAAAGTGAATAAAAGCGAAAAATTACTTTTTCCTACTTTTGAAAAATTACCTTTTCCTACTTTTGAAAAATTACTTTTTCCTACTTTTGAAAAATTACTTTTTCCTACTTTGAAAAATAGCTTTTTCCTACTTTTTAAAAGTGAATAAAAGCTAAAAATTACTTTTCCTACTTATGAAAAATAGCTTTTCCTTCTTTTAAAAAGTGAAGAAAAGTTAAAAATTACTTTTTCCTACTTATGAAAAATAGCTTTTTCCTTCTTTTAAAAAGTGAAGAAACGTTAAAAATTACTTTTTCCTACTTTTTAAAAGTGAATAAAAGCTAAAAATTACTTTATCCTACTTATGAAAAATAGCTTTTTCCTACTTTTTAAAAGTGAATAAAAGCTAAAAATTACTTTTTCCTACTTATGAAAAATAGCTTTTTCCTTCTTTTAAAAAGTGAAGAAAAGTTAAAAATTACTTTTTCCTACTTTTTAAAAGTGAATAAAAGCTAAAAATTACTTTTTCCTACTTTTGAAAAATAGCTTTTTCCTACTTTTTAAAAGTGAATAAAAGCTAAAAATTACTTTTCCCTACTTTTGAAAAGTAAATTTTTCCAATCTTTTTACTTTGAAAAAGTTATTTTTAGTTTTTATTCACTTTTATAAAGTAGGAAAAAGTAAATTATAAAATCAGTATACAAATAAACATCCTCAACTATTATTCATTTAGGAGTACCATGGACACTGCACTGTTGGATGCATACATTAGCCACTGCCACAGAATTAAGGATGGAGACTGTAATTGACCAAATACTTCAAGATTTCCAAATGGTCTGGTCAGAAGATTGTGCAACCCAATTTACTGACGAATGTTTGCCACTATTATTCGATACATTCCGACAAGTTAAAGTAATTGAAAAATTAACAATTCAAACGAGATTGCTATTAATCATCTATCAATATCTCAGAATGAAGGAACCAGCCTTTTGCTAGCAGAAATCTTTTCCGGTTGCTTCGGCAAACATAACATGAAATTTGAACACAATATCATTTCCAACCATAATGGTGTAAGAATAGGTAAGTAAATACATAAATACAGTCCTACCTTATGGGACAAAGTGGTTTATAACGATATCCTGCTTCACAATAACCAGATTGAACTGTATCTACTTTCTATAGTGTCTGTGTACCTCTATAGTCCATATTGGATTGGCTGAGACCGTTTTACACACGCAACAAATTTGCCGCACAAAATGGTTCGCCAATGGGAACAGACAAAATGGGTCTCCAAATAATTTGGCGCTATTTGTCTTAATGCCGTGGTTCCTTCATGGGCCATAAAAGTCCTTTTGGTTATTTAACATGTAATCAACAGTATCATTTGTCATTCATTGATTACAACTAATGCAGTTAAACCATTGAGGAAGACCAGTGAATAGTTGAAAGCACTGTGATGACCAGTTATTGGTGACCAGTACTATGGTTTTGATGAAGTAATTTCTACCGTTTTCCCTCGAACATAACGCCAAGCCGTTTTAATGTAGGAAATGAGTAGTATGATTATTTTTTTTCATTTTTTTCAAACCATTTTTAGTTAAAAAAAAAAATTTAAAAAAATCAATAAAAGAATGCATTTGTTGCATTTTATTTGTTTTTTTTTTTTTTTGTTTATTTTTAATTTTTTAATTTTTAATACGCCATGGCTTATTATTATTTGAAATGCTGTTGTATTCAAGTTTTCGATATAATGATTGAAAAATTCAATTTAAAAATGATTTTTTCGAATATAACGCTAGCCATGGCGTTATGTTCCGGGGAGGACGGTAGCACATCATTATTGGGATTTAAAAAACAAATTATTGAGAATTCAGATACGCATTGTAGATGAAGTTATACATTTAGGATCTTTACTATATTTTGTAAAGATTATTCGTCACCAGTACTATGGTTTTGATGAAGAAATTTATTTAAAACTAGCATGTCATTATTGCCATTTAAAAACAATCTTTATTAAATTCAGATACGCATTGTAGATGAAGTTATACTATATTTTGTCTAGATCCAAAATACGTCAACAACCCCGAATTATCCGACGTACAATTCCGAGTAGAAGGCCGCATCTTCTACGCACATAAGATAATATTGGTAAACTGTTCGCCGTGTTTTAAAACTATGTTGTCCAACAAGCAATGTGATGGTGATCCACCCATAGTTCAGATCAATGAAATTCGATATGATATTTTCCAAGTAAGTTTTTAACCTACATATAAGAAAAAAAGAAAAAAATTAAATAATTAAGACGGTTTACTTCTTTTCTTTTTTTTTTTAGATTGTAATGGAATTTCTATACAAGGGTTCCTGCGACATTGCTCATTCAAATCATAAAGATATTTTAGAAGTATATTTTCCACATTTTTGAAGTAATAAATTAACATAATTTATTTATTTATTTATTTGTTTATTTTTTTTTAGTTGATCGCCGCAGCGAATTTTTTCCAATTGGAAGAATTGCTCAAATACTGCGAAAACAACTGCTGTAAATTTATCGATAATGATAATATTGTTACAATATACATTCATGCAAAGGTGGTAATTATTTTTTTATTTTTTTTCTTCAAAATTTATATTTTTTTGATTTAAAAAATTAAATAATATTTGCAGATTTATAATGCGAAGCAATTACTGGAATACTGTCACGCATTTTTGCTTCAGAATTTGGTTTCCTTGTTAAGTTATAACGATAATGTGCGGAAATTATTAATGGGGAAACGTCGCGATGTTTTACACGAATTATTAAATGTATTACAAAGACGAATTCGCGAAAAACAGAAATGAAATTCAATTTTTAACTTATTTTTTCGTCATTATTGTTTGACTATTATTTTTATTATTTTTTTTTTTTTGTGCGATTTATTATTTTTACTCAATGTTGCTCAATTTGTTACTTTTTCATGTATTTGTTAACCGTTAAACGGGTGTTAATTAACTATAAAATCGATTAAAATATTGCTGTTATAATTTATTTCTTCGCCATGTTAAATTCAATGAAATTAAATACATTTCTTTTTACCGCCTTTTCTGCAATAAAACGTGTCATTGCAACAAATACGTTCCTAATATCAACAAGTCGTTTATGACGTCATGGATTGTCATAAATCAGGTTATCCAGTGATAAATAACGATGTAATCTGGACAAAACTGTCAGATTTAAAATGGCGATTAACTGAAAACTCATCGTGCTGAATATAGGTGAGATTTCGATGAAATAACTTGCGGGGTGTCGTCAAGATGAAACAGGAAGAGTAACCGGTTTCTAAACGAAGAAATTAAATATAAATAAATTTTTTTTTTTTTGTCGTTTGGATCCAGATTCCAAGATGGATGTGTTCAACAAGCTACGCAATACAGTGAGCAGCACCGTTTCGCAGTTATCAGGTGTTTTACCCGGTAATCCAGTCACCAGAGAATTCGAAGCGACCAGACATATTGGCAGTTATGGACCGGGTTTGCTATGGAAAATTTATTCGGGTTTTAAAAAATCGACTAAACAGGTTGATTATTGTGAATAAATTTTAACAAAATAAAAAAAATATATTTATTTATTATTTTTTTATAGGAAGCGGCTATTTTTGTGTTTGAGAAGAAATTATTGGAAAAATACGTGAAATCTGATCGGTTTTTGATTTTGGATATTCTACGGAAGGGTGTTAGTCAATTGACACGGCTGAGACATCCGAAAATATTAACAGTTCAACATCCATTAGAAGAATCGAGGTGTTTTTGAGTTTGAAAATTTGCATTAGCACCTAAGGACTTATATCTACTTATAAGCCCTCCTATGTATTTAAGCCCACGGCTAAAAATCAGCCAGCTTGACTTTTTTTTTCGGACTTTTTTTCGGAGGTCAAAAATGACGGTTTTTCGATTATAAGTTCATTAAAACCCATTAAAACCAATGGGCTTATATGTGGATATAAGCCCATGTGTGTATTTAAACTCCGAAAAAAGGTCAAACGGGCTGATTTTTAGTCCTGATGTCAAAAATGATGGTTTTTCGATTATAAGTTCATTAAAACCCATTAAAACCAATGGGCTTATGTGTGGATATAAGCCCATGTGTGTATTTAAACTCCGAAAAAAGGTCAAACGGGCTGATTTTTAGTCCTGAGGTCAAAAATGACGGTTTTTCGATTATAAGTTCATTAAAACCCATTAAAACCAATGGGCTTATATGTGGATATAAGCCCATGTGCGTATTTAAACCCAGGACTAAAATCAGGCCGCTTAACTTTTTTTTGGATGTCAAAACGGCGGTTATTCGATTGTAAGCCTAGGTAGGGGTGCTAATGCTGGTATGTTGAGAATTTGAATTTATTTCAGGGATTGTTTGGCATTTGCAACTGAGCCAGTTTTTCTGAGTTTAGCCAACGCTTTGGGTCAACACGAGAATATGCCGATGCCGTTATCGAGCGAAATTAAGGAGTATAAGTTATACGAAGTGGAAATTAAATATGGAATATTACAGGTGAGTTGAATAAATCAATAAATATCATTTGATTGTTTTGTTTTTTTGTTTTAGTTGGCTGAAAGTTTGACATTCCTTCACAACGATGTGCGATTAGTTCATCGTAATATTTGTCCAGAGTCGATTATTATTAATAAAAATGGCGCGTGGAAAATTGCTGGTTTTGATTTTTGCGTTATGAATACGAATTCGCCCGATAAACCTGTAATTTTTTATTAATATTCGTTTTAGACTGTTATTTAATGTTGTTTTACGTTTGATTTTAGGCTGTTTATCCGTTCCACGAGTGGGATCCGGAGATACACGTACACGCACAACCGAATTTGGATTTTCTAGCACCTGAATATGCTCTTACGTTATCATGCGATACTTCATCGGACATGTTTTCACTCGGGGTGTTGGTTTATACGATTTTCAATGACGGAAAAGTTCCGTTTTGTAATAACGGGAATTTTAAAATGTTTAAACAGAATTCGTGTGAGGTATAAATTAAAAGTTAATATAATTTTCGTTTTTTAAAATGAATTTTTGGTTTTTTTAATTGAATTTTTGGTTTTTTTTAATTGAATTTTTGGTTTTTTTTAATTGAAATTTTCGTTTTTTACCGTATTTTGTCGATTAAAGGCCGCCCTCGAATTATGGCCGCGCCCCTCGGCTGTAATTCGAAATAAACGCCGCACTCGAATTACGGCCGCGGCCATTATTCTGTGAAAAATATGATAAGTGACAATATGGGCGAAAGGGTTAGTTTGGGCTAAGGATAGATATTTTGGTGTGGGTTCGAACATTGTTTGTCATGTGTGTAGTTTGGGTATTTTTTTGGCATATAAGTGTGAACTTGGGTGAATGTGTGGTATTTTTGGCAAGCCAGTGTTAAAGTGAAGGGTTTGGTTTGACCATCCGGGTGGAGGTCAAACCGATTAGTAAGAATAGAAGGTGGAGGGGTAGGGGGTTGGCTAGGTGGTCAGTTAGAAAAGAGAACTCGAGCTGAGTGGACACATGCAAACTGTGTCCACTATTTTGATGTACCTATATTTTTTCAAGAATAAACAGTTTTAAAGTTTACAATTCGAAATGTTTACGGTTTAATTAAATCGTTTTGTCTAAATTACGTTGCATGTATGCAACTTATTAAGTTGTAAAACATGTGTTCAAACGATTTTAATACGTTTTTAATACGTTTGCACGTATTAAATACATTAAAATCGATTAAACACACGTTTTACAATTTAAAAAGTTGCGTACATGCAAGGCAATTTATGACCAAACGAATTAAACGCCGCCCTCGAATTACGGCCGCACCCCTCGGCCGCAATTTGTAATAAAGGCCGCGGCCTTTAATCGACAAAATACAGTAAATGAAATTATCGTTTTTTAAATGAAATTTTCGTTTTTAAATGAAATTTTCGTTTTTTAAATGAAATTTTCGTTTTTTAAATGAAATTTTCGTTTTTTAAATGAAATTTTCGTTTTTTAACTGAAATTTTCGTTTTTTAACTGAAATTTTCGTTTTTAAATGAAATTTTCGTTTTTTAAATGAAATTTTCGTTTTTTAAATGAAATTTTCGTTTTTAAATGAAATTTTCGTTTTTAAATGAAATTTTCGTTTTTTAAATGAAATTTTCGTTTTTTAAATGAAATTTTCGTTTTTTAAATGAAATTTTCGTTTTTTAAATTGAAATTTTCGTTTTTTAAATTGAAATTTCGTTTTTTAAATTGAAATTTCGTTTTTTAAATTGAAATTTCGTTTTTTAAATTGAATTTTAGTTATTGAATTTTGTTTTACTTTAAATGAATTTTTTAGTTTCTTTAAATAAAATTTCCGTTTTTTAAAAATGAATTTTTACGTTTTTTTCGCAGTTAAAATGTTTACCAGGATCTATTTTGAATGCCATTCCATCCACATTAAGAGACTATGAAAAAATGTTATTAAATGTGACGCCGGAAGTGAGACCCGATGCTCACCAATTCACTAAAGTAAAGAATCTTATAAATAAATTAAATTTAGTACTAAAATAAATTTTACTATTTCTTAGATTGATTTCTTCGAAGACGTCGGTGCTAAAACGCTACAGTATTTAGATTCCCTATTCCAATGGGATAATCTTCAAAAATCACACTTTTATAAGGGATTACCGACAATTATCAATAAAATGCCCAAAGTAGGCGAAAATAACGAATAAAAATATTTATATTTGATATTTACATATTTATTACATTACAGCGGGTGAATTTATACCGGATTTTGCCGTGTCTTCTAAAAGAATTTCGGAACATTGAAATGGTACCATTTGTACTTCCAAACGTATTGTTGATCGCTGAGGACTCGACGCCGAAAGAATTCCAGAGATCGATACTTCCCGATCTGAAACCGATTTTCAAAATCGAAGAACCTATTCAGATTATGTTGATTTTCCTGCAGAAAATGGACGTTCTGCTGACGAAAACGCCACCGGAAGATATTCGCAATCACGTTTTACCACTTTTGTATTCGGCATTGGAGTCGAACGCACAACCGATTCAGGAATTGTGTTTGAGCATTATTCCTGGATTTGCACATTTAGTCGAATATTCGGCGATGAAAAATGCATTGCTGCCACGAATTAAGAATGTTTGCATAAATACGTCATATTTATCGGTATTTAATTTATTTTTTTTATTTTATTTTTTTTTTAGGTTTTTGTATTCCTAATTTTTTTTTTTTTTTGCAGGTTAGGGTTAATTGTTTGATTTGTATCGGTAAATTATTAGAGCATTTAGATAAATGGTTGGTTTTGGATGATGTTTTACCAATTTTACAAGAAATTCCATCCAAGGAGCCAGCAGTATTAATGGGAATATTAGGTAAATTATAAATGATGGGTTTTTTTGTGTGTTTTTGTGAATTTTTGGTGTTTTTAGTGTTAATTTGATGATTTTAGTGTTAATTTGATGTTTTTTGGTGACAATTCGTTGTTTTTTGGTGACAATTCGTTTTTTTTGGTGACAATTCGTTGTTTTTGGTGTTAATTTTATGGTCTTTGGTGTTATTTTGATGTATTTTATTGAATTTTTGATATTTTTATATTTTTTAGGCATTTATAAATTAACGATGACTCATAAGAAGTTGGGACTGACCAAAGAAGTAATGGCGACCAAGATACTACCGTTCCTAGTGCCGCTTTCGATCGAAAATGGGTTGACGCTGAATCAGTTCAATGCTGTGATTGCGCTGGTTAAAGAAATGATTCAACAAGTCGAGACCGAACATCGCAATAAGTTGCAACAGCTCAACTCTATACAACACGAACAACGGTTGAAATTTTACGATAGATTATCAATTTGTTAATGGAATTCATTATTATTTGTATCTTTACTAGGTCTACGCTTGAAATGAGTAAATTCCAAGCGGCGAATAAAGACGAGTTAATCAGCGGAATTGCGACAAAACCAATTCACGAAGTAATTAGTTTTTTTTTTTTTTTTTAAAGTTTTGTATTTAATTTTGTAATTTTTCGTACGAAAAATCGCAGTGTTCATTTTTTAAACGAAAAATTGCATTTTTTAAATAATAAATACGAAAAATACCGTATCCCCCGAAAAATTGCATTTTTTAAACGAAAATTGCATTTTTTAAACGAAAAATTGCATTTTTTAAACGAAAAATTGCATTTTTTTAAACGAAAAATTGCATTTTTTAAACGAAAAATTGCATTTTTTAAACGAAAAATTGCATTTTTTAAACAAAAATTATATTTTTCACATAGTAAATTTCATTTTTGGCTAAAATGAACCATATTAACCTAAAAAATAAAATCAATTTATGTAACTAAAATCTACTATAGTAAGCTAAACAGAGTCTATTTTTAAAACTAAAATAAATTTCTTTCATTTAAAAAGTCTACCAACTCTAAAATTGCCTTATCCATTCTTGTCCCACTTCAAGGAACTAACAACAACTACTTTTCATTTTTTTTAGTTGGATTCAATGTTCGAAGGTCTCGGATTAGGCAGTTTCCTAGAAGAAAAAGATGTGTGTAAAGTAGCTTCCGGCTTTTCACCAACCAACGATGACCCGATGTCGAAATTAGCCAGCCAATCCTTATCCCTCGAAGATAAACAAAGACTTGTACGAGAGCAGGAAATGCAACAGCGACTGAAAACCGAAAAAAATCGAATCCAACCGATGATGACGGCATCACCCATGTTGAACTCGAACCCGGTGATCGGTGCTAAACCCAAAGATTTAACTGACACGTTGATTCAGTCTAATTTGCAGACTATGAGTCGAAATTACCCGACCCCGTTCACGATGGTGCAGCATAGACCCATGGCGGCATTTCCATCCCCGAATTGGCAGGTCGGGCAACCGATCGGGATCGCGCCGTTCCCTCGAATGGCCGCGCCTGGTCCGGTTCGGCCCGATTTAAGCGCTTTCGATAATCTTTTAAATAAATCTTCGTTTTCAAGTATATCCACAAATAACATGAAATCCGTTAGTTCAAAACCAGTATCGAGTTTAAGCAAGTCTGATATTTCTGATCTTTTAAGTTAAATTAAATGTGTTAATTTATTTGTCATTTGGAGGGGGTTTTCTTTTGTTTTTGGGGATAATTAAAGAATTGTAATTTATTTAAAAGGGAATTCCGACTTATTTTGGTCATTTAACAAATAGGTGCGTTCAATGCTAAAATGATTGTGACTTGACAAGATGGCGACTTGCTGCTTCGGAGTTTTGGATGCGCCATCTTGGATAAGTTGGTTGGGTAGTGCTTTTCCTGGCCCCAAGGCTAGCATTCCAATCTCTCCATCCCTTCGTGGCCGTCCCGTCGCATGATTAAATCGATTAGACTGATTAAACCGATTTAGCTGATTTCCCGAACTGGAAATAGACGTGACTTGCGTCATATATCGTCCCAGCTGATTTTCTTGGGTGTTACCAAATATCAAAAAGTGATTTTTAGCACCGCATCTGCCGCTATTTTGGAAACGAGATGGATCGGCGGCTGTTTCGACCGCTGCAATGCATTTGGCAGTGGCTGAAACGACTCTATCCAAATTCCAAATGTTGTATACGGCAAATGCATTAACCCTCAAAGCCCTGAAATTTTGGAACAACGTAGAGCCAGATTAATGGTCACAATTTTCACCATTTGGAGTCTCTACTTTGAAACGCTTTAGTGCTGTTACCATGGTTTCTCCAACCATCACTAGGTGTCACCAATTGTAATAATCAAGTCATGCGGTCAAATTGTTGTTTTAAACAGCATGAAAGGTGTTTTTAATCATTTATTTATAATAACAATTGTCTATAGCAACTTAATTTAAATTGCAATTAGTTTCACATTAACTCAGTTGACCATGTGTTTCAAAGATGAAGGGTTATTGCTATGTATGGTTATTTAGTTTATATATAGGGGGTGCAATATTCTAAAAGCGCTCTCACTAGAGTAAAATTTGCAGTGAAAACAACCGAAAACTTAAGCTGGGAATTTAAGGGGACCGTTTTTCTTTTTACAGTAACTTTTTTATTTTGTGCCTGATAGCAATGAAATTAATTCAGAAAATGTAAATGCATATTCTTAACAGTTACTGCAAATTTCAGATTTTTTAAACATTTTTTAAATAAAAATTTGTATTCACAACTGCAGCTGGGCACAATTGTGGTATAGGATGGGGCTTTGAGGGTTAAAATCGGCTGAGACGAACGCCGATTGCCGATTGCCGTACAACATTTGGATGGAGATCTGTGGTTGTTTCGGCCACTGCGCATGCTCACAAATTGAAGATTGGATTTCCGAAATCGATTTTTATTTTCCAATCGTGACTAAAAACCAATTTTGATTTTCTCAATAAATCTGTTTTTAAAAATTATTTTAACAATGAACGCACCTAGTAAAATAATAAAGTGTTAATCCGCTTATTTAAAGACTTACTTCAGTCACACGAAATAAGTGTTTGTGATTGGGTTTCACTCTTCAACTGCCTTGGGAATAAAACAGTGAAGCCCGAGTCACTTAAAAAAGGAAGACAACTGATACGATTTAAGGTTTATACTCAACCCTAAGGCAAAGATCCCGTGGTCAGAATATGCTGCAGCTATTACAGTGTTTAGCAGCAGTCACTACATCTGCCCATACCAAAACTGAACCATCGGGATAAGCAAGAGGGTGGGCGCAGTGGCCAAGAACAGGTGTTGCTTGGTTGTTATAGCATCTAACTTGATTTGTGACAGGGTGAGATTAGCATCGATATACGCAAATATGTCGACCTAACTCAGGAACTTTAACAGGGTACTACTGCTAACATTAGTACCAAGATAAAGCTGCTATCAGAATTAATTATACAGTTATTCCTCTTTAAACTGGTTTGAATTATTTTTATTACAATTACATTACAATAAATATTACAAGAATATATATATATATATACTTACCGTATATACTCGCGTATAAGTTGAGGATTTTTGGAACACATCTTGTCTTTTTTGTCCAATCCGAGTTTTATATACCTGACTCGTTTTAAGTGGGGGTTGACTATATGTATACATCGCCCCCACTTAAAATGGCTCAAGTATATATGACTCGGATTGGACAAAAAAGACCAAGATGTGTTTCAAAAATCCTCGACTTATACGTGTAAATCAACACAAGGCAAATAATCATAGGTCAAAGTATCGGTACAAGTCATACAGCAAAAGCATTACTTCCTGTTTTACATGGTTTTTATACTTGGGCTAATTTGCTTATCAGAGATAAGGTGATTATGATGAGTTATTTCTATGGGAAATGAGTCAGATTGGATGATCCTTTTGACATCATCACTCATTCTCGAGGGATAATGTAATATTATCTTATGATGAAATATACTTTATATTTCATTCTAAGATAATCAATAATGTGTAGAATATTTACTTCATTGTTGCATAAAGTAGCATATCTCTTTATTAAAGACATTATTATAATAGGAATGGTCATTGAGGTAGCGCTAGCACCCTCTGTGGTCATTTCTTGTCCGTATTCAAATATGAGGCTATTTACTCAATAGTCGATAAATCATTTTGTTCTACTACTAGTAGTTGTATCTCTTCTAACACTCATTTTATTCATTTATTTTGTTAGAGCCATATGGATCTGTCTCTTTGGTCACATTGGTCACATTGGTGTGCCATAGTGACATATCTACTCAAGCTACGGACATGTTTAGCCTGTCACAGGTTAGCCCTTATCGTAGTGTTCCTTAGCCTCTTCAACTCTCCTGGTGTCTGCCTGATCTTTCTGGAGATTATCCTGTCCTAGGTGGTGGATGGATGGATGGTGGTCAGTTGTATACATAATTAGAAAGCTCAAAAATGAGTTTAGGCTGCATCATTTCTAACAGCAACAGTGTCATTGGGTCATATGAATAAAAATGTAGTATTTACTTGAAGCAAAAAGTAAAAGTGAAAGCATTTGCTTGAAGTAGAAGCAACTAGTAAAAGCTGTCGTAACCTTTACTTTCCTGTTGGTAGCGATTAATGAGAAATTAAATAGTAATGCGAGTGGTATAAAGTAAACGTAATTCTTTATTATACTGAGTCTGATTTTACACAGATAGGATCGAGATTTATCTCGATCTATTGTTGATGAATATACGAGTTGATGCGATAAATTATTATCACGGGTCCTGAATTCGGTTCGGTCACGATTGGATGCTAAACTAGAAGTTATTCTGGTTTAGTCTGAATCCGGGTGGTTGGTCTGTTGTCTAGGGTTCTTCGGTTATTCGGTTTGGGTCTTCGGTTTAGATCGCGTTGGTCAAGTTGCTTAACTTTGCAAAGTTACTAAGGCTTTGTCTTGGCGAAACACGTGTCGTTGGCTAGGCCTGGCACACGCATGGATGTTGGACAAAAGGGTTTCCCTTTGTAGTGTTTGGTGGTTGAGTTTAAGGTTGATTTAACGAATACCCTTTCTATATTCGTAGGTCCTGGCGCTTAAACTACAGCAGTCCTGTGAGTTATTCGGTGTGTATCCGTGGCATCGGGTCCTCAGTCAATCCCTGTATTTTACGGGGCCTGATCTGGTGAGGAAGTTTGATGCTCTGGTGTACCTTGGGTTGTGTCCTGTGAATAATCTGCCAAACTTCCTGTTACAAGAGCTTTTATACCCTTGGTGTCACACGACCAAACAGGTGGAGAAGAGGGGTGTTAATCCCCTACGGAATGTGACTACAAAAGGTGTTGAGTCATCTCAACTGCCTCAACATTCTTGGTGGAGAATGTTCGTACTATAGCGAGGGTCAACTCTCGCCATACGATATGTTATTATAATAAAACTACTATCAATTAATTGTCCTTTATTAATTACTAATAACACTAGTCACCACACTAGCAAATGCTCAATTTCATATGAATAAACATTTGCTTTCACTCAGTAGCAAAAGCTCTTTTCAGTGAAGGTTTTGCTTTATCCTAACCTTCATTTCTATTGGTAGTTTTCCTGCTTTATCGGGTCATATGAATAAAGTGGAGTTTATGCTTTTACTTCATAATTTCCAAAGAAGCACTGAGAAAATAATTTATAATCCATTCCACATTTTCACTATTAAACCTGTATAATCTATGGTAGTCTTCATCTTGATTTTCAATGTGTGATTTGAAATGTTTTTTGGCTTTGAAATCATGAGTAAATAGCAGGGCCATGGCTGTAATAACAGACTGAAGTATACTGGGGAGCTGACTTCAAATTTTTGAAGCATTTGCTAAAAATAATAGCATTTCCTTCTGTTTATTCATACAAAATTTAAGTAAAAAAAAGTAAATGCTTTTAATTAAAGTAAAAACTACTAGCATCAAGTAAATACTATTTTGCTTCAAAGTCAAAGCATTTACTTAAAATTTTATTCTTAAATTTACTTCAAAATTATGAAGTAAAAGCATAAACTTCACTTTAGTCATACGACCCATTTTCTCTTTAAACCGGCCTAGTTTCTGCCTTCAAATCAAGATTCTAAATTTTGGCAAAACACCACAGTTTTTTACTCATAACTTTGGATGGATAAGAGGTAGAATTAAGTTTCACTTCAAGATGTCGATGCAATCAACATTTTGATTACGAATATATAACTTTTTATGGTTTTGTTTTTGAGTGACATCACAACACCAACCAACAATACAACAATATTCAAGTGCAAAGCACAACCACAATGACCCTACGCAAATGATGCTAACTGAACAACATATGACACTGCAACATCAGCAGCCCAGTTCATTCTCAACCCAAACCAAATCGCCAAACACGTACAGTACATCCAACACGCCACCAGAACAAATCGTCCCATTACAGCAACAGCAATACTGCAAAGCAACAAGAAAGGGCCAAGCAAAGAAAAGTGTGTTTTTGGTAGGCTGTTTTTTTTACTTGGCCGATGTGCAGCTGATTTGACTGCTTTGACGGGCCGGTTTACTTCCGGCTGTACTGCTTTAGTACAATGCACTTCTCAGCCAATGGGAGTTTCTTTATATTGAATTCAAAATAGGGCTAAAGTGTCTTTTAATGGAACCTCTTCCATTATCATAAAATTTACCTACCAGATGTAGTTTTATGTGCAGATTCCGAATCTACAATCCGTTTTTGTCAGAAACGCGTGGAAATGCCTTTTAACGACCTCTATTCCGCCAGTAATCCTGCCAGTTTTAGGACCGGCATTTCAACCGTATTTACATCAATGTGTTGTTTTGCATATTTAAACCAATTAAGGTTAGGAAAACCCGCCGTGGGCTTTAGGATTAGTTTTTAGGTTTTTTTAGAAATGCTGACACAGTTAAAATGTAAACAATTAATGGGGGAACGGATGCAGCCATGCATGCCAAGCGCCACTTTGGAGATCTGAAAAAGACATTTGCGCCATTTCCAACAAAAACAGATTGAAACTACGTCTGGTAGGTAATTTTTATCAAAATTGGAAAGGTGCCCTTAACGTAAACTTTTACCTAAAATAGAGTTTATTGCACCATTTCCCGGTTTATTTAATAATCATATTCTCAATTTATTTCTTTTAACATATACATCATTTTAAGCTTTTTTAGCTAAAAGGGTAAAACATCCTTTACAATCAGACTCCAGATTCAAATCATTTTTATAACGATGTTCTTCGAACTCTAAAATTTGGAAACCAGCTTGAGTAACGGCCGCTTCTACGGAAGCTTTGTTGACATTTGCACCTGGCAATTTTTTCTCTCCGACCACATAGTAGGTAGTATCAATTGTGCCAAGTAATGCGAGGTGACCCCCAGGTCGCAGTAAACTGTACAGACCCTTCCAAGACTTCAAATAATCTTTATAATCCGGAAAGCTATCCACGCAATAACTCGATGTAAGGATGTCAAACTGTTGCAAGGGGCGAGGATTCAAAGGATTATCTGCCAAGATATCGCAGAAAAATACATCTTTCGTAGATTTTCGTACTCGCTCTTCCAAATATTTAGTATCGCTAAAAAAAAAAATATATTTTAAAACACCGAAAAGGGTTTACGACATCAAACATTTTATGGCTGAATAATTTTTGAGTTTTCAGAACATCTTCTGATACCTGCGGGGAAAAAAACAATGCTAACACCTAGCAATTGTGACTTTTAGTCCAACCTTCCATTTTTTGCCACTAGGTATTGTTGCTTGTAAAAACCATCTGCACTTGCGCACAATCCTATTTTTTCCAATTTTTTCTGGCAAATTTTTGATTAATTTTTCCTGGAATAACAACATGTGGCTACTAATTATGACAAAATCGCCATAATTACAGTATAGGTGGCACTTAACAAAAGCGCTTTTCCCAAAATGCAGTGAAAACAACTTTTATTAATTGCTGGATCTCTAAGGGGCAACTTTTTTGCATTTCAAATTACTAATTAATTTGTTGCAAAAAAATCTGAAAAAAATTCTGAAACGTGTGTTAGCATAATCTTGAGATTTTCAGATAAATTTGAGAAAGTAAAAAAATTTATTTAAAAAAACCTACATACAGGTATGAGGGCTGGGACTATAGTCCCATAGCATGGGTGTTAGAAGGTTAAAAAAATTATTTTCTATCCCAAATAATTCATTTGAGCTTGGTGAGGGACATTGTTGGCCACTACCCTGGCAGGGCGCTGTTTGAGACGTTGTCATATCTGATAACAATCGCGCAGTCTCGAGTTGGTCTCGCTTTTATCTCAAGCATAAATTTTTGATGATATAAACACTTACGTTTTGCCTTCTAGTTTTGCCACATGATTTAACAGTTTGGAATAATCTACAGCATCTGGCTCATTTTTCAGCCATTTTTTTAGAATCTTCAGATTATTTTCCACGAAATCACAAAGATATATTTCGGAAACATGGCCGCCTGCCGATAAAGCAGAGCGCATCGTTGGACCACAACCAACATCTAATAGAGTTTTACCATTCAACTTTCCTGCATAATGAAAACCAGAAATTAAAACATAAGAAATAAAATAAAATAACCTCTAATAATACCTTGAGTAAAGAGTCGATGATAAAAGTCTTCGGCAAGAAATTGGTTTTCATAATCATCCTGGCCCAAATATACCTTTGCATATGCTTCTGCATTAAAATCTTCGTAAATTTTTCTGATATCTGCCATTTGAAGTGTGAATGAGTGCAGAGAACAAACTTGGTGTTGTGTTGAGTTTCAATAGTCAAGTGTGGAATCACTTGAAGATGATAGTTTATCATTTTATATAACTACCAAGACCTTGGACTTTTGTTTTATCTGCTTGGGTTCAAAAAGTGTTTTTACGTACACTTAATTTATTTGATAATTTTCAAATTTATTAAGAGAAAATATGAGTCCCTTAAAATCCCAGCAAAACATTAACTGTTTACACTGCATTCCTTCTCTCGCTTTTAAAAAACAACGTCATCTATCAACAAAGTAGAGAATAAACAAAGCAAGCGACACATGTTCAGTTTACATCTACTAATTGCAAGTAAAATATGAAATGATCACATTTTGACCGGGTGTCTTCATTTTTTACAGTCGGTGACACTTATACTCCATTCACAGAATCCTGAGCTAAAATTCAAACTGATCCGTGTAAAGCAAAAATAGGGCAAAATTTTCATCAAAATCACTTTTTTTGCTCATAACTTTTTTTTGAAGATATGTACCAAGGGTAGAATCAAGTTTCACTTCAAGGTATTGATGCAATCAACATTTTGAGTTTGAATAAACAACCTTCTCTAGGGTAGTTTTTTTCTAAAAAGCAAAAATGGGGCAAATTTTTCATCAAAAATCACTTTTTTTGCTCATAACTTTTTTTTGAAGATATGTACCAAGGGTAGAATCAAGTTTCACTTCAAGGTATTGATGCAATCAACATTTTGAGTTTGAATAAACAACCTTCTCTAGGGTAGTTCTTGAGTAAAAAGCAAAAATAGGGCAAAATTTTCATCAAAATCACTTTTTTTGCTCATAACTTTTTTTTGAAGAGATGTACCAAGGGTAGAATCAAGTTTCACTTCAAGGTATTGATGCAATCAACATTTTGAGCTTGAATAAACAATTATCTCTAGGGTAGTTTTTTCTAAAAAGCAAAAATGGGGCAAATTTTTCATCAAAAATCACTTTTTTTGCTCATAACTTTTTTTTGAAGATATGTACCAAGGGTAGAATCAAGTTTCACTTCAAGGTATTGATGCAATCAACATTTTGATCTTGAATAAACAACCTTCTCTAGTGTAGTTCTTGAGTAAATAGGGCAAATTTTTCATCAAAATCAGTTTTTTACTTGATCGATTAAAGAGATATTACAAGCATAAAACTGATTTTGCAAAACAATTCCTGACATAGCAATTTTGTCAAATAGCCAAATATTATTTTCTTCACTGAAAATGTGACCAAACAGAAAATCAAAATATTTTACTCCAAAAAATTATATCTTTCCACAGCAGAAAAGATTATTTTTTAAAACAGCTGAACAGAAAATAAATTTTTCAGATAAGCAGTTATTATCTGTTAAAAATTTTCAATTTCAATCATATTTTCATTCAAAATGGATCAAAATTTATACAGTACGCTGTGCAATCCGGACATAGAAATGTGTCCAGTGCACACAGCGTTAGGCCCCCAGAGGTGCCATTAACACGGACTGCACTATGTCTGGACCGGAGAGGAGCGCAAAATATTGTCCAGACGGCATAGCATACACTGTAATCTAAATTTGAGGGCAGAAACCATTTCAGTTTTGCTCTCCAGTCACTCAAAAAATATTCAAGATCAAAATATTGATTGCATCAACATCCTGAAGTGAAACTTGATTCAACCCTTCGGTATCTCTTCAAACCAAACTTGAGTTAAGCCCTATATTTGCTTTCCAATCACTCAAAAACTAAACCAAGATCAAAATGATTGCATGACATCTTAGTCTCTTACATTTTTACATTTTTTTTCTTATTTAATTAGCATTTTTATTGCCATTTTCTGATTTTTTTATTTTTTTTACAATAATTATTCTTAATAATTATACTTCAGGGGCCTCGGAGTCATGAATTTATTTAGAACTTCATCAGTTACTAATTTCCTCAGATCTTGATGAGTTTTGATGATTGGTTGAAGAATGGAAATCAATTCCTTTTTAAATTGCCAGTTAGTAATTTACCGGACGAATAATCCTAAAATATAAAACCAAATAATTAAAACAATCAATTTCAAATTCAATAATAAAAAATGTACATTTTCAATTTGTTTCAATTTCTCGTCATCGTCCAAGAAAAAGCGAAGATACTGGAACGAAATGTCCACTGAACAATCGCCACCATATTGTTTATGTTCTTCCAACGTCGCTCGCCCGCCGGAAAACGCGTGTTTGTTTATCTAGAAATATGAATTGGGTTAATAAAATAAAAAAAATAACAATTTTTATTACTTTATTTTTAATTTGAGCCGCCGTGTCTGTTAAAAAGATGGAGGAATTTGGTTCGCTGGCGCTCATTTTAGTTTGCGCGCCTTGAAGAGCGGGAAAAAATGTCGAATGAATTAATGCTGGTTTTGGATAATTTAATTTCGGCGCTACGTCCCTCGTCATTCTAAAATACGGATCCTGGTCTATAGCGCAAGGTATGAGGCATGGAATATCGATTTTCCCGCCAAAAATTAGTGGGAACGAACTAGAAAACGACGGTGAAGCTTGGACAGCTGGAAAAGCGATTTTCCCGATGCAATCGCTGTCTCCGAATCCGAAAATCCCTTTAACTTGATTAAATGTGACACTCTTTTGGATTCGCACCATGTTTCGATAAAATGCCGGCGATTGACTGTTAAAAATAGAAATATTCACGTTGAAAATGCTTATAATCGATAAATATTGAATTATTCACGTTGATAATCGATATATATTGAATTATTCACGTTGATAATCGATAAATATTGAATTATTCACGTTGATAATCGATAAATATTGAATTATTCACGTTGATAACCGATATATATTGAATTATTCACGTTGATAATCGATAAATATTGAATTATTCACGTTGATAATCGATAAATATTGAATTATTCACGTTGATAATCGATAAATATTAAATTATTCACGTTAGTAATCGATAAATATTGATTAAAAACGTTATAATCGATAAATATTGAATTATTCACGTTGATAATCGATAAATATTAAATTATTCACGTTAGTAATCGATAAATATTGATTAAAAACGTTATAATCGATAAATATTGAATTATTCACGTTGATAATCGATAAATATTGAATTATTCACGTTGATAATCGATATATATTGAATTATTCACGTTGATAATCGATAAATATTGATTTATTCACGTTGATAATCGATAAATATTGAATTATTCACGTTGATAATCGATAAATATTAAATTATTCACGTTGATAATCGATAAATATTCACGCTAATAACGTTATAATCGATAAATATTGAAATATTCACGTTAATAACGTTATAATCGATAAATATTGAATTATTCACGTTAGAACCGTAAGTAATCGATAAAAATCGAGTTATTTATACCCGATAAATTCGAAATCTGAAAATATAAATGTTTTTTCAACATCGAATCCCAAAGCGATGATATCCTTCGCGTTTTCCCTCGCTAATCGATGCGCTTCTTCATGCGAGAGATCTTTCCATAAGAATTTCTCATCATCCGTTAACTGAATGACTAAAGGAATATCAAATGTTTCTTGTACCCACCTGAAATACATTAAATCAATTAATTTTTGCTTGGATTAATGAAATATTACATTTTTTCTATTACTTTGTAAACATAAACGGAATTAAATGACCCAAATGCATCGCTTCTGACGATGGGCCGCGACCGGTGTAAAGAAAAAACGGTTTCTTCTGTTCATAACGGTCTAAAATAAGGTTTAAATCTCTGAAATTGTACATGAGATTTTAATTTTTGAATTTTTTGGATTTTTTGGATTTTTTTTTTTACCGATGGGAGAAAAATATTCCTCGTTTTAAAAGAATGTGAGCGGGTTTTCCCGTGAGATTTTCCACTCTCGAAATTAATTCTTCGGTCACTTTCGAACTACCGAATCGTTCTGTAAATAAAATTTGAAATTAAATTTAAAAATCATATGAAATTTGAAAATGATGCAATAATAATTAATATTTTTTTTACTTATTAATTTGTCATAGTCGATTCCTTTTTGCGATTTGCATACAACATTCCACGGATCCACCAAATCGTCTTCGGGGTTTTCAGGTGAATTAACATCGTTTAAGTTGAGTGCCTCAAGTTCTTTTGCCATTATTCGTGACAGATTGCGAGGAATGGCTACAGTAAAACGTGCGTGCTGTACTACGGAAGCCTCTAGTAACCAGAATACTTTTCAATAAAAATATAATAAAAGAATGAAATTTGTAAATGTGTATATATATATGTTGCTAAATACAAATTAGTATGATAGCCATTTGCTAAGTAGCATAATAATTATAATTTTTTAAATACCAAATAGACTTTTTCGAAGAATTAATGTGTCCTCTGCCGACTTACCTTACATTTTGAAGTTTTCTGAGTTGTTGGAATTCCGATAGATGGCAGTGCCTTGAACTTCTGGTAGTTCTGGTTAAATTGTCAAAAATTATTTATGAACATAAAAATCCCATTGAAAAAATTTTAATTTATAAATTATTACATTCATAACACGATCATCTTTCCAAAACAATAAATCGCCATTTAATTAATAGAAATAAAAACAAAAAACATCTTTTGCCATACTATCTAACATTTTAAAAAATGCAAAATTAAATTAAAAGGAATGCAAAATTCTGTGTACACATTACTGCCACACCAAAAAAAAGAAGAAAAAGAAAGATTCTTAATGTTTTCCCTTTTTAATATTCATTTTATACACTTCTAACTGCCTTCGGAATCAGTTTCCTCATCCGTAAGAAAATCGGACACTTCGCTAGCCTCGTCTTGCTCTTCTTTTTCATCTTCAGAAATATCCCACTGTGGATGCGCCATATCGACATCCTTCCCTTCTTTCACATCCAACTAAAAATTTTAAAAAATTAATTTAAAAAATTAGACAGTTTGCAATGTCAACAATGAGATTTTATTACGAACGTGAAATAAATTAATAACAATGAAATAAATTCATATTTATTAATTATCTCATGTCTCCTAATTAAAGCACAAAAACCCAAAACACAAACAAACGAAAACGAATGAACGAGAAACATGGCTTGCTCAAAGATGATAATGTTCTAGTAGAAAATATGTAAATTATGCTAGTGTCTAATGACATGTTTATATAAAAAATAGTTAGTTGCAAACAAATGTCTAATTGCACGAAACTCCCATTGGTTAATGACCTATGCATTGTACTGAAAGTTTATATTGTGGTATTCTTAATTAGTTGGGTCGAGTCGAAAAATCATTTGTAGTCCAAATGTTGCGCACATTTTTGGCTACGAAACAATGACTTTTCGACTCATCTCGACTAAACTCCATTTCTAAAATATTGCGAGAAACTCCCATTGGTTGGAGCCTGTTTGCTTGTACATTAATACAAAAAAACACCAAAAACTACCATATATGGTCATTTTTATGATCGTTTATGGTCGTTTTTTGTTCGTTTTATGTTCGTTTAGGTGCGTTTATTTTCGTTTATGTTCGTTTATGCCCTTTTATGGTCATTTTTCGAATTATTTTTTAAAGTGTATTAAAAAATTGCTGAGAAAAGGCTCTAGCCAATGGGAGTTTCTTGCAATGTTTTGGAAACGGAGTTTAGAGGATTAATTAAAATAAGATACCCAATATATGCTTTCGGTACAATACAAAAATGTTCACTTTTCTGTTTCGTGCACGAATTGTTGGATAGAGTTTAGATGACTAAAAACGTGGGAAGAATACTCCAAGCCTATGAAAGGTAAAATGGCTGCCATGCTCGCTTCAAATTTCAGAACCATGCAACGTTATCGTATTATCAACTTATTTATGAACAAATTGAAAAATAAATCTCGTACATTCATGATACGAATGTTCTAAAATTCGTAAATAAAAAAAATCTCGTTCTCGTAACATCGCAAACTGTCTTAATTTATCAAAAACAAAAAAATGTCGGAATTACTTTGATAGTTTTCGTCAAATCAAAATCAGTATACGAATCGGATTTAACACAAACTGTGTATTGATAAACACCCGTTTTCACGGGGGCAGTGAATTTCGATTGTGTCTATAAAATAAAAAAAAAATTAAAATTAATTTATATAAAAAAAAAAAATTATAAAATTTGTAAAATTTGTAATACTTCAATTTCGTCGACTAAATTGGTCACTTGGTAGGGCACAGTGATGAGTGTGTGGTGTTTACGATCGGCAATGTAAACCCACCAATATTCTTGTTTATCCTTTAAAGAATTATTAAGATTTTATTAATTTGAATAAATTTTTATGAGTTTTGTCTTAATTTACATCTGGAAAAAAGGGGCAATGTGTGCTGTGAGATTTTTTCGATTTTGTTTCGAGTATTTTCTCCTTTTTCGCTAGTTTCGCTTGGAACTTATTCCATTCCTCATCGTCATCTTCGTTCACCATTTTGTTACCTTTGTACTCTTGCGATTCGGATTCCAATTCCGATTCGCTGCCGCCATCTTCGCTCAGTGCCGAATCGTCGCTGTTGTCGTCTTTAACTGGACGAATCTTAGATTCGTGAAATTTCTATTTTGAATTTTTAAAAAAAAAAAATTATTTATTATTTTCAGTTTTTAAATTTAAAAATTTAAAAATTCAAAATTTCGAATGTAAACCTCAACAACATTGACTTCTTTAACTTCCTTAACCTCCTTTTCGTGCACTTGGGGTTTTTTCGGTTGATAATTCGGCTTCGATTGCGGTTTTTTCGATTTTTTCCCGCCTTTGCCTTTTTTCTTTTGCTGTTTTTGCCAAACTGGATGTTTTTTCGTTTGGATTATTTCGCGAGTTTGTTCGTTTTCCTATTAAGAACGCACAATTAATAATTTTTATTTGATTTATGATGATCGTTTGTTACTGTTTCCGCATCTTTGTCGACTTCCGGTGTTTCTAGTTCCGGCGAGTCTAATTCAAACACATTTTCAAGATTTTGTCTAATAAGTTTGACAGTTACGGTCACTATGGAGCCGGTGGTAATGGTCCCTGTGTCTTCATCATCAGATACTAATATTTTAAAATATAATTTAGAAAAAATTTGGTTAATTACAATTTGTTTTTAGCGATTCACCTTCAAATGAAACTTCCATCTGAATGTAAGGCATTTGAGCGCACACTTGCATTACATCATGGTACTGTTCGTCAGAGAGGCTCCTAAGTAAAGATCGTCTTTCATCAGCCTTTAAACTAATCAATTGACGAATTGATCGAACATTGCGCTGTGTAATGTATAGTAAATAATAATTAGTAATTCACCAAATAAAAGTATGCCATTCAATTTTTTTTACTGTTTTCGATGTCAAAAACGTCAAAAACTGTTTTTTTTCAATGTCAAAAACGTCAAAAACTGTTTTTTCGATTATCAAAAACGTCAAAAACCGTTTTTTCAATATCAAAAACGCCAAAAACGGTTTTTTTTTTCAATGTCAAAAACGTCAAAAACTGTTTTTTCAATGTCAAAAACGTCAAAAACTATTTTTTGAATGTCAGAAACGTCAAAAACTGTTTTTCAATGTCAAAAACGTCAAAAACTATTTTTTCAACGTCAGAAACGTCAAAAACTATTTTTTCAACGTCAGAAACGTCAAAAACTGTTTTTACAATGTCAAAAACTGTTTAACTTTAAATAGGAGCATTCAACTTTTCTTCGTTTCCCCGTTTTTGCGGTTTTTCAAAACCGAAAGTAGACATAACAACATTGGAGATAACAACATAAAGAGCATTCAACTTTTCCCGTTTATGTCGTTACGCCCAAAACTCTTTAACTGTTTTCCAAACTATTTATTCGACGCCAAAAACATTTTTCGACATCAAAATCATATTTTCCCGCACAAAAATAATTTCTGACATTCATATTAAAATCAATCTAAAATATTAAATATTTTCTGATTCTAGAACAACCTTTTTTGTGACAAAATGCCTCAGATTGTCTTCAGTAATATGCGGTAATTGCAAAAGTGGACTTTTATTCTCCCAAAATCCTTGCACAACCAAAGGCGACAACTTCATTACATTTTCTATCGTATCCAGACTAGGCATATGTGAAACTAAAAAAAAAAATTAATAAACAAATAAAAACCAAAAAAAAAAAAAAAAAAAAAATAATTTACTTCTGCCCGCATAAGCCAACATGGTCAACTGGGCCACACACTGAACCATTTCGTGGATCAAATACGGACATTTTTTAACGATATAATTTTTATCTAAAAAAATATTCAAAAATTGAAATTTACAATTAAAAAATTAAAAAAAAAAAAAATTAACCAATCTCTAAACTAGTCGACAATTTTAGTCGAGATAAATGCGAATGAAGCAACGCTCTCGCTTTCAAACTATACGCAAAACACAACGGATACTCGCGATTTTTCTCCTTTAAATTCGGTAATTCTTTGATTAACTGCAATAAAACAAACATCCAGTCACTTAATTCACCGAAAACCATTGAAAACCAACCAAAGGGACTTCGACATTGTCACTCGGCCGTTCAACCACTTCGTTATTATGACCCTTTTCGAATTCCAACGACGCTGCGAGTATCATAAGCGCACCTAACAAACAAAAAGAATTTTTTATTATTAATTTTTTAGTAGAATTTCATTAAATTCTTACGTTTTAACGTCATATGCGGAGTTTTATTTATAAAAAAGAAATACATCTGAGTCGTATCGAGAAGTACTTGATCTCCTCCATATTTAATCGATCGGTACCACCAAGTACCGACAACTGTTGGCAGTGCGACCATGAAAACGCATGCGTAGAGGCCTAAAACCCATACTGAGTTCTCCTTTTCGACTATCCACGATGGTAACGCAATTCCAAACGACATTGCTGCAATTAGAAATTGATACGTATAGAAATTTAGCAAAATAAAATTCGTTTTATGCGCATAAAAAAATGCACATTTCTACAATAACGGATAGATATACATGGAAAATTAAATCTAAAAATTGGTGTATTTGATGAAATTTTATCCATTTTGAATTTGGTGAAAAATTATCCAGGAATTTTTGAATTTGGTGAAAAATTGTCCCGAAATTTTTGAATTTGGTGAAAAATTATCCAGAATCTTTGGATTTGGTGAAAAATTATCCAGAAATTTTTGAATTTTGTGAAAAATTATCCAGGAATCTTTGGATTTGGTGAAAATTATCCAGAAATTTTTGAATTTGGTGAAAAATTATCCAGAAATTTTTAAATTTAGTAAAATCTTATGCAAATATTTTTATTTAGTTTTATTTCATCGGAAAATTTTTGAAATTAATCAATTTTAATCAGAAAATTGTTAATTTAATGAAATTTGTAGAATTCTCAAAAGTTATCCAAATTTGCCACTACAAAAGTGTCAAATCTGATGAAATTCCATCACAAAATTTGATAAAATGAAAGGTTTCCGATGGTAAAAATACATTTATGCATTGAAAATATGCAAAATTGCATTTTTAGCCGAATTTGGCAAAATATGCACACAAAAAATAAACATGAACAATTGTCTTGTTGAACAATGCATTTATGCATTTATCCAGGCTCTAATAATCATTTCTCAAATTATTTTTGAAAAAAATTTACCGCCAGGGCCATCAGGATTGCCATACATTTCCCAATTTTTCCTCGCATCGTCATCCGTTAACCTAAAAATTCAAAAAAACATAAATTTCCTTTCATTTTCAAACATTTAAATAAGTAAAATTACGCCGCATGAGCTTTAGTTAGTTGTAAAAATTTCCTTTCATCACCCGTCTCTTTATCGGGATGATAAATCAAACTCAATTTACGATACGCTTTTTTAATCTCAGCTTGCGACGCACTCTAAAAAAAAAGACTCAAATTTGAGGAATACAAAATTGAGTTTATCAAACAACTCACTCGGTCGATTTGCAGGATCTCAAATGGATCCCAATCGACATAATCACGCTCCAAATGTGCAACTTTATAAGCAGTAGCTAGGAACCCGATCCAACCAATCACCAACAGAATTTTACTAGAAAAAATAAATAAATTTAAAAATTAAATTTAAATTTTCCACAATTTTTGACAAATTCGACATTACGCTATTCGCTGTTTGACTTTCCGCTTTGGTTCATCGGTTGTTAAACTCGATCTTTTGATTTGACATCGTTCGCATTGACATTGGCGCGAGTTTGTTGTGACGTCGACTGAAAAAAATCAAAATCGAAAAAATCGTTTTAATTCATCGGGAAAAAATTGAATTTCGATCGGATTTACCTTTTCTTTCTTTCCTAGGCCAGAAATAATATGTGCAAGGTATTAAAACGAGGGCCAGAAATGCTAGTAAAAAATAGAAAAAGGTACCACCGCTTTCATCGTATTGAAACTTTGAACCAGCCATCGCTTTTATAAAGCTAATTTAACTAGCAACGTGGATGGTAGTGACGGGTTTAACACAACATACATTAAAGACGATTTACACCGCTAGGTGGCTACACTCGAGTTTAATAAAAATTGTTTTAATATACTAATTTGTAATATTTCTTATTGATGTTTATGTTGTTGGAACATTAAATTATAATTAAATATTATTTTGTAAGATTTTATGGTTTCTTATTATTACGAGTTTACAGTAGTTGAGACATTCGGACGAGTATTTTTGAAAAACGCTGCAGTTTGCTGCCATCTTACGTCGTTTTTTTTAAACTTAGAAGTTATTCATGTTTGAAATTTATAAAATTGAAATAAATTTTGTTTTTATTTTGTTTATTTTTGTGTTAAATTATAATAAATGAGTTGGATTCTATCAAAAATGATGGATGTAATTTTTAATAGATAAAAAGAATTTTTTTTTTATTATTATTATTTTAATTCAGAGAATAAATTCGAGAAAAGACATTCAAAAAAACAGGTTAGAAAAAGAAAAAAAGAAAGTAGGAAGCCAAATGCCATAAAATATTTCAAGTCAATTCTGGACCGCATACTGTGCATACAGACACACACAAGTAAATTTTCATTGTGGTGCCCTCAAGCGGGTTTTGCGGGAAACCTGAAAAAAAATGATGTATAGTATGAATGTGTTAATTTAAAACCTATTCATGGTTTCCAATGTTTGAAAGCAAGCATGTTTTTAAAGCTCAGAATACAACAACAACAATTTTAAATTGAAATTTGCATTTGGAAAATAAGAAAATAAATAAATCGAAGTCGAGGCTGGTGAGGCGCCACCATCGATTAACAAAGATGGCGATTTGTTTGTGAGCTCATTTTCTTGCGAATTAAATCGCATTTTGACGGGGAAATTTGAGATCTGTGACGGTGAATACTGGGCGAAGATACGGAAATATAAGAAAAAAGAATTTCGAAGTGTTGTCAGTAGAGGTCGAGTCTTACAATGTTTATTTATGTTTAGGTGTATTTGGCTTCATCGAGGTCGCAGCGATGCCGAAACGAGCTAGACCGAGTCGCCCGAAGTGGGAGAAGGAAGAAGATGAATTAGGGGAACCTGGAATGAAAGGATGGATGGATAGAGAGATTAATTCGCAGAGAAGATGGGTTGGAATTCGGTGATTGGAAGATGAACTAGATCACTTGTGATGTAGTTTTGATTTTTTTTACTTCTTTTCGGAGTGTGCAATAAATAAATAAATAAATAAATAAATAAATAAATATGTTGCGGAAGATGGAAACCCTCTTTGAAAAGGAAAAATTATAGTTTCTAGAAGCTTGCATTTTTGTAAATTTGTAATTTATTTATTTATTTCTTTATTTTATATTTACAATATAATTTTTTAGACACTGCGATTTTTCGTAGGAATAATATTAAAATACGAAAGCATAGAAAAGACGAAATTTTAACATGATTTCGTTTTAATTTATTAATTTCGTAACGAAATATAAAAAAGATTTCGTGACGTATTTTGTAAATACGATTTCCTCCGCTTCAGCTGCAATTTTGGCAAATTTGAGTCGATTTTATCGTTTCGGGTTTGTTTTTTTAATCAGACCAACACCTTGCACAAACCACAAGCCTAATACTTAGGCTTAATTTGTGATAAGGTGCCTGGTTCTGCTAAAAAATTGCTGCCACCGATTAAATGTTGTATATAATACGTTTCGTGACAAATCGCAAAGTGTCTATTAGTGATAAACAATGCAGAAATGTGTCGAAAAGGCTTTTCAAATGCGATAATAAATAATAAGTGTAAATAAATAAAAAAAAGTGAAACAAAATTACAACAATTTTCATGAATAAATAAAAATAAAAAAATCTATAATGAATAAATTAGCATAATTACAATTGCCTCTTAATTCTTTTAATTTGTTTCAATATTGTAATATAATATTTTATTTTTACAATTGAGCATTTGAAATGTACACAATACAATAGTAAAAGCATTTCTATCCAGACTTATCCTCCTATATATATATATACATTTCACAAGCCTAATCTGATTTTGCTTGAATTATTAAATCAAAATAAAGTTAATAAAAAAAAAATAAAAAAAAATCATTCATAATCATCAATCATAATACATCCTGAGAAAGCATTAAATCATCGAGCCAAGGTTGTACCGAGTTGCATAAACTCTATTTGAATGGCCAATTGTTTCGAAACAATAGCAAGTTGTGCTTCAATATGGAAAATTGATTAAAACATTAAATTGTTTACGATTACGTGGTTATTCACAGCCTTATTTGTCTCGAGGTAATAATTAAATACCATACATTAATCGTATCAGATTCAAATTATGTTAATCTGTTTGATTTTTCTATGCAACTGGTCCTTTTGTTCACACTCGGTGCTTTCATCACTTTCGTTTTAGATATCGTCGATCGGTTCGCAGTTATATCTAGAAAAAATATCATTTCATATTATTTCATTAGTCAAAAAATAACGTATTTTATCTTGCCCGGTTAGTTATTTAATAATAAATTCATAACTCATTCGGATTTACTCAAGAAATTTATATTTTTCCATCGTTTCGATTAGGGTTAATTGTTATAGTAGGGTATAAAGAAAACCTGGATTGGGGTTAAACTAAATATGGAATTTGACGCCGCGCATCGGTAAAACATGCAACTAAAATACAAAAACCAGACTATACCCCCTTATACGACGCTTTTTTCAAAATGTCGTTTATTAGATGCGATTGATTCGGTGTAATATCATTGATGAATTCTAAGTGCCCCCTCTCGTCTCATATCTCAAGGTTGACCCGGTTATCACGCTGTCAGTGAAATCGGGCAACTCTGCAGGGTACAACAGGTGTACAACTCAACGAGGGGGTGGATGGAGCAGGATTAGAGCGTTGATTGACGTCTGACATTTAATAGAATTAAGTCTTCACCTCCTTCACTCGTCGACCCCTTAACCCGCAACACCCTCCTGCGGCATAAGCGGTTTCTATTACCACCTGTGCCCCGCCGCTCGCTCACACCTGGGGAAGGAAACGAACCAACCAACCAACGACTGTAACTGCATGCCGCCCGATGGCCAGGGTGGGGTGGGGAAGTGCAACGAGCCACAGCCCTCAAGGAAATGCTGACAGCTACTAATGAACGCTGTCCTTCTCACGCCCTGTACATCACGACATGCGCCATCTGCCTCCATCAAATGAAATTGCAATGTAAAGAGAGAATTTAAAGTGCAATCATTACAAAAGCAGCGCAACTGCCGAGACCGCCAAGTAAAACGTCCGTCAAAGCGGACAGATCAACAACGCATCGGCCAAGTAAAAGCACATCTCCACAAAAACACGCACTTTATTCTACGCGTTTATATACCAGGGTGGTTTGAAGCCGGGGCGACTATTCAAACCAAAGCCCGAGCCGCAGTCGCTCGGTGTCAGTCAATTAGGATGATGAAGGTGCAAAGTGAATTATTTGTCCAGGTGGTTTTTCAATTTTTTTTTTGGTGTGAGTTGGAATTTGTTTTACCCCTGCATCAAGAATGCTGGTTTCCGCAATGCTGGTTACTATGAAGTTTTTACTTAGGGATAATAAGTGTTGTGTAGAATGTTGTGTAACATAGCTTTGTATGTTGTCGCCAGGTGGCTGCGCTACAATAAAGTACTGCTCTGTTGTTAGCTGAGCACGTTGCTCTCATTATGTAACTGCGTGCCTCGTGTCCTTTCTTAAACACGTTACAGTTGAAATTCAATGTTAAATGCTTAAAAAACTATAGTTTATCGGCAAATTCTTAATTACTAGCGGTTACCCGTCAAAAATGACGGTTAACGGAGGGCTCCACGATGTACTGCCGTAGACCTGTCTCATGTCACAGCACGGCACAGGATCAGTCGTCCTTGCCAACACATGCAAACATCTGGTCGTTCGTTGCACCACGTTGTCGACGAAGGACTGCTCAGTGGTTCCTGTAAAGCCGAAAACTACTGTCGCGAAGCAGTTAGTCCTGTGTCGGGCTAACCTAACCTCAACTGGTTTAAATATGCGCTCAACTAAAAAGTTGGTTTTCCAACTCCTTGCTCAAACACTCCTAAGTTTGGGTGTTCAGTGTGCCGTCGTTGCCTGGTGACAACTGCACAGCCAAACCTCGTTCTAATAACACTAGGTACATTCCAAAAGTCTCGTGAGAATAACGCGACCGTGTCGTGCTACAAACACGGGCTAAAACGAACACGCGATTGGTTCTGCGTGTAATTCACGTGACATTTTACAACACGACACGGTCGCGTTAGCTGACACGAGACTTTTTACAACACGACACGGTCGCGTTAGCTGACACGAGACTTTTGGAATGTGCCTATTGTGTGTGTGTGTGTTGTTCCAGTGTTGCTAGGATTGGTGCATTGTATTGTATGTGGTGCCCTTGTATGTGCATCATGTGTGACACATTGTCACAAACTCAAACAAACAGAGAAACCAAACCCCAATATGATAACACCACCAAACCACATGTTCCAATGGTTAAGCCATTGTAATGAGTTTACACGGGCCTTACTCACACTAAACGGAGCTTGCTGAGTAAGCTAATTATATGCAATTTACAGAAATTCTGTAGATCTTTAGATAATCGCCAAAGAAGGTCGGTATCAGACTGATCTTGATGGCCAATGAATGTTGTCTACGTCTAGTGGCAGCAGCCGGCAATCGACAAATATTTGTTGCCGCAGTCAAAGATTCTGCATGGAATTTCTATAGAACCTGTCTATAGAAACCATGTTGAATTCAATTAGGTATCATCTTGTGGTCCAAACAGGTTAATTCCTTGTTGAAGTAGCTTTGGATATAATGAGCTGCAAGGGTGATGTTTGTTGGGAAATGCGTCTGACAGGCAAGGTCTCAAAGAACGAGGGCGTTAGGTCGAAGCGGGGACACCATAGAAATATGTTATAACTTCAATGGGACCCTCCATGGCATTCCTTGGGAGTTTAACAGAATTCTGAAGTCATCCACGTCCGAAGAAGAATTTCAACGGAAGAAATAAGCAAAATAAGAAATTCGCTCGGCAGCTCGATTTGGTTTGCAGTTCCACAACAGAATGTAAACCCGCGCAGAACATTCGCTGGATTCAGCCATGGATCATTGGTTCTTAGATTTAACTCCAACTTCGGCTCACTTCATTAGAGTACCAAAAACATCCAAATCCTCATCATCTTGATCTTCAATCGGTTGAAAGTATATATTGTGGTATCTTATTCTTATTTTAATCCTCTAGTCGAGCCGAGTGGAAAAATCATTGTTTCGTAGCCAAAAAATGTGCGCAACAATACAAAAACCCAAATGTAAAGAATTTTTTAAAATATTTTACGAGCGTTTTCGTTCGTTAACAATGGCACGCACATTTTTGGACTACAAAACAATGATTTTTCGACTCCGCTCGACTAGAGCATTAAAATAAGATACCACAATATATACTTTCAGTACAATGCATAGACCATTAACCAATGGGAGTTTCGTGCACGAATTGTTAGGTAGAGTTTTAGTCTTTAATTTTTCACTGAGCACTCTGCATTTTATTAAGTTTGCCGCATAGAAAACCAATTTGTTGACCTGTAAGTGACGGCTCTGACAAGCAACTTCAACGTCAACACAACTTCGTTAGCAACCGCTTGTTTTCAACACTAACATGACCCAACACACCGATCTTTCATTTTTCTTTTTACCACCACAACAAAACATCAAACAATTTCACTAGATCCACTTTTTGCCTATAAAATAATGACGTCATCAACGACACAATTTGCAAGTGCTTAAATCCGAGTATGGATCCGATTACAATTGAATAATTGGACGAGACAATTGACAAAGGTCAAAGAGTTGTTTAAAGCCCATCGTGCAGCGCACCTGCGTTCAAACGCACTTCATCCGGTCCCAAATTGCGCATCAAACAAAAGCACCACAAGGCGGTCTGGGCTAGGGTCGCGACCCTGCCCCCCAACTCGCCATTTGCCCATTCCAATATGCAAATCAACCCATGTTGAGTAGGAAGTGGCGCATCGAGCAGCGGCAATCAACGCAACTTAATGAGGAAGTGTAAACCGCCGCGATATGCAAATTACTTGACGACATCGTCACACTTTGTTATCTTGCTTCTAAATTAGACGGTAGTATCGTGTTAAAGTTGCTTGGATTAGATCGATATGTATTTGCATATAACGATGCCAAAAACGCGCGTTGATGATGATAGTGTCGTGTTAGTTAAACTCTATTTAACAATTCGTGCACGAAACTCTCATTAGTTAATGGCCTATGCATTGTACCGAAAGTATATATTGTGGTATCTTATTTTAATCCTCTAGTCGAGCCGAGTCGAAAAATCATTGCTTCGTAGTCCAAAAATGTGCGTGCCATTGTTAACGAACGAAAACGCAGGTAAAATTTTGTACGAAATTATTTACATTTGGGTTTTTGTATTGTTGCGCACATTTTTTGGCTACGAAACAATGATTTTTCGACTCAGCTCGTCTAGAGGATTAAAATAAGATGCCACAATATATACTTTCAATACAATGCAAAAAGTTCACTTTTCAGTTTCGCGCACGAATTGTAGATAAAGTCGAATCATTTTCATTCATTTTACTAGTGCGCAGAACACTGGCATAGTGCATTGTAACGATGCCAAATCCGACCTCCGTCACAGGTCGAAAAAAAAAACCCGCGTCGATTGGATCATTGGAATAACATCACGTGACATTCCTCGACCATCTCTCATCAGTTTGACCCCCTGGCAGTTGTTCGTTGATTAAGTTATTATGCGCGCGCCCGCGTGGTGGAATCCGGTCCTATTGTCGGTGTGCGCGCCGTAAATCACGTGACCTCAGCGGATCGGCTCGACGGGTTGCCACGACACCTGCCCGCCGATGTCGGCCATCTTTTTTCCACGAAATAACATGGGGGGGGGGGGTCGACAAACGTTGCCGCCTTTATGTATTTAAAAAAAAAATTTTTGTTGTTGATGTTGTTGTTTTATGCATGAGAAACAATATTTCTGTCTATTTTAGACCGGAGGAAGGGGGTTCCACGAAGAAAAAAGTGGTTTTTCTTAATTCTATAAAGGAAACCGGCGTCCAATTTGTTTCAACACTTTTCACCTGTTTTGTGTGTGTTGTTGGCACTTTTAATTGAATTGATGGGAGGCAAAGCCGCGCATGCGCAATTATGTCCGGGGGATGCGATGCACCGAGGTTGAAATATATGAGGCGCCACTGTCTACCAATTAATTCTCATTAGTAGAGGCGAGTTGAGGGTCCGGTCGCGCGTCCAGGGATGGACAAATATGGTGTTTGTTGGTTGTAACATCAGCGTTTCGGTTTTTAAGATCGATGGACGCGGGGGTTTAGAGCGATGTACGTGTCCGAGTTGGAGTAAATATAGTTGGAAGAGTTGGATTTATTAGTAAGCAGATGGACAGGAAATCCTCCTCGGATTATGAAGTTAAAATGGACCCCACAAATTTGTGGATTTTGTTTAAGCTTGCGTAGATATGACACAGCTGGCTTTATTTATTGGGTTTATTTTTTATTTTTTTGTTGGTTTTGGTTTGTTTTTAGTTGTTTTTAGTTGGTTATTTTGTTGTTTTT
>JH432006.1:14119-29870 GCA_000239455.1 Strigamia maritima | reverse complement strand
AGGTTTTTGGTTTTGTTGTTGTTGTTTTTGGGTTGCTATGCTGGTCATTTTTTTTTCTTTATTTTTCTATGTCTGGTGGTTTTATACTTTACATATTGTTTTTTTTTGCACATTTAACACGTCAAATCTAATTTTTCACGTCAAATCTAATTTTTTCACGTCAAATCTCCGTTTTCCATACATTAAGTCTCATTTTTACGTAAAATCGCATTTTCTTCACGTCAAATAGCATTTTCTTCACGTCAAATAGCATTTTCTTCACGTCAAATAGCATTTTCTTCACGTCAAATAGCATTTTCTTCACGTCAAATAGCATTTTTTCACGTCAAATAGCATTTTCTTCACGTTAAATAGCATTTTTTCACGTCAAATCTAATTTTTTCATGTCAAATCTAATTTTTTCACGTCAAATCTAATTTTCCACGTCAAATCTCCATTTTCCATACATTAAGTCTCATTTTCAATACATTAAGTCTCATTTTTCACGTCAAATAGCATTTTTTCACGTCAAGTCTAATTTTTTCACGTCAAATTTAATTCTTTCCCGTTAAATCTAATTTTTTCACGTCAAATCTAATTCTTTCCCGTTAAATCTAATTTTTTGACGTCAAATCTAATTTTCCACATCAAATCTCCATTTTCCATACATAAAGTCTCATTTTTCATACATTAAATCTCATTTTTTCACGTCAAATCTCATTTTTTTCACGCCAAAACATTTTTTTCCCATGTAAATCTCATTTTTTCACCTTATCAGATCAAATCTCATTTCCCTCACATCAAATCTCAATTTTTCCACGTTAAATCTCATTCTTCCATATATACCTTGCAGATCAAATTTCGTTCTTTTCTACAAACTCATTATATTCTCTGACCTCACTTTACCCTGCCATCAAATACCAATATTCAATTTAACAAAAAAAAAAAAAAAAAAAAAATACAATCCATAAAACAATAAAACAGCAATAAAGCTCAAAACCAACCATAAAACAACAACAACAACAACAACCACAACACAACACAATCAACCAAACAAACAAACAAATAAATAAATATTTATTCAAATTTCAATTTCCCATCAATCTAGATCACGAACCAACAATGCAAAAAAAAAACCATTTTCTTCGTCAATCCCACGAGATTGAAAAAGTGTATGATGGGATATCCAGAGTGTTTGGTTGTCGACAACCAACAGGGGGTTTCTGCTCAAACCCATAATTCAGCACCGTCGTGTCGCTTTCACGCCATTCTGCATGCGTAATGAACCGTACGCGCACGTGCTGCTGCGGGACATATGCCCCGAATGTGCATACAAAATGCAAAACGACGGGTGGGCGGTGGCCCCGAGTCACGTTTCCCCCCCCCCCAATATCCTCATTAAAACCCAATCAAACGCGCACCAGAAATGGTCAAGCACCCTCTAACGAGCAAAAAATAAAAAAAAACATAAAGAAAAAAAAGAAAAAAAAATGGCCGACAAATAAAAATTTTTTTTTTAAAAAAAAAAAAATGACGCAAACAACCGAGAATCTGTTGACAACCACCAGGCGACGGCGACAGGCCCCTGGAGACGCGTCACGAACGCGCCAAATATTGACACACTGTTTACCGCGTTCGTCTTCGCTGTTCGTTGCTCCCTTCCTTTTCAATTTTCCCCTGTAGTGTGTTGATTGGTCGCCCCTAACGAGGTGTTTGTACCTGTTATTCCTCTCTTTTTATTGGCTCTGTATATGGGGTTTAGATTTTTTTTTAAGGGATGGCGGCCATTTTTTATTTTATTGTTTTAATTGTTTGTTAAATCTCATTTTTTCACTCATTTTTCCACGTCAAATCCCATTTTTTCAGTCAAATCTCATTTTCTTCACGTCAAATCTTATTTGCTTCACGTCAAATCTCATATTTTCACGTCAAATCTCATTTTTTTACGTCAAATCTCATATTTTCACGTCAAATCTCATTTTTATCACGTCAAATCTCATTTTCTTCACGTCAAATCTCATTTTCTTCACGTCAAATCTCATTTTCTTCACGTCAAATCTCATTTTTTCACGTCAAATCTCATTTTTCCACGTCAAATCTCATATTTTCACGTCAAATCTCATTTTCTTCACATCAAATCTTATTTTATCACGTCAAATCTCATTCTTCACGTCAAATCTCATTTTCTTCACGTCAAATCTCAATAGAGGATTTGTGCTGATCACAAAAACATGTACGCATGAACGTACCAACGTATAAATAAAAAAGTTATATGTTTGTAAGTTCAAGCGTTCATACGTTTACGTTGACACGTGATGAGTGTTTGCGCAAACAAAAAAATCACGTAACAACGTGGTGTCAATCGATCTAATGCTGGTGTCACTCGGACCTAATCCAAATACTGTTTGCAGTCAATGATGGTGTTGTGTTGGTGCTGGTAGCGGGGATGGTTCGTTATTTTCACGTCCTGGGCTTCTAATACTGCGTCCTAGGCCTCTACTGCGTGTTCGGCCCGTCATTTTTGCAAATGGCAGTTTGCAAAAGCGGAAGCAGGCCGATTTGTTTGTTATGCACATGCCCATAACAATACGTTCCTACGTTCAGGCGATGAACGTATGGACCAACGTATAAGAATTCAATTGTTACGTTGAGTTGATCTGTACGTTTTAACAATCACGTATCAACGTATCTACGTATGAAACATACGTTGATACGTTGATACGTTTGTACAAATTTCAAGTGCGCATATTTTTTCACGTCAAATCTCATTTTTATCCGTCAAATGGAATTTTTTCACGTCAAATGGAATTTTTTCACGTCAAATGGAATTTTTCACGTCAAATGTCATTTTTTTCCATGTCAAATCTCATTTTATCTCATTTTTTACACTCATTTTCACGTCAAATCCCATTGTTTCACGTCAAATTTCATTTTATCCGTCAAATGGAATTTTTCACGTCAAATGGAATTTTCACGTCAAATGGAATTTTCACGTCAAATGGAATTTTCACGTCAAATGGAATTTTCACGTCAAATGTCATTTTTANATGTCTAATCTCATTTATCTCATTTTACACTCATTTCACGTCAATCCCATTTTTCACGTCAAATCTCATTTTTCACGTCAAATCTCATTTTTCACGTCAAATCTCATTTTTCACGTCAAATCTCATTTTTCACGTCAAATCTCATTTTTCACGTCAAATCTCATTTTTTCACGTCAAATCTCATTTTCTTCACATCAAATCTTATTTTATCACGTCAAATCTCATTTTCTTCAGGTCAAATCTCAATAGAGGATTTGTGCTGATCACAAAAACATGTACGCATGAACGTACCAACGTATAAATAAAAAAGTTATATGTTTGTACGTTCAAGCGTTCAAGCGTTCATACGTTTATGTTGATACGTGATGAGTGTTTGCGCAAACAAAAAAATCACGTAACAACGTGTTGTCAATCGATCTAATGCTGGTGTCACTCAGACCTAATTCAAATACCGTTTGCAGTCAATGATGGTGTTGTGTTGGTGCTGGTAGCGGGGATGGTTCGTTATTTTCACGTCCTCAGCTTCTAATACTGCGTCCTAGGCCTCTACTGCGTGTTCGGCCCGTCATTTTTGCAAATGGCAGTTTGCAAAAGCGGAAGCGGGCCGATTTGTTTGTTATGCGCATGCCATAACAATACGTTCCTACGTTCAGGCGATGAACGTATGGACCAACGTAAAAATTCAATTGTTACGTTGAGTTGATCTGTACGTTTTAATAATCACATATCAACGTATCTACGTATGAAACATACGTTGACACTTTTGTACAAATTTCAAGTGCGCAAATCCTCTATTTTTTCACGTCAAATCTCATTTTTCCCCGTCAAATAGAATTTTTCACGTCAAATGGAATTTTTTCCATGTCAAATCTCATTTTTTCCACGTCAAATCTCATTTTTTCGATCATTTTTCACGGCAAATCCCATTTTTTACGTCAAAACTTATTTTTTCACGTCAAAACCCATTTTTTCACGTCAAAACCCATTTTTTCACGTCAAAACCTATTTTTTCACGTCAAATCTCATTTTTCACGTCAAATCTCATTTTTCATCTCAAATCTCATTTTTTCACTTCAAATCTCATTTTTCCACGTCAAAACCACTTTTCTCACGTTTTTTTTATAAAACAACCGCCATTTTATTTTTAACTTTAAAAAAAAAAAAAATTACCCAACTCGTGATTTGTTTGACAAAGATTTTTCCTTTTTCACCGACCCGGTCATTCATTAGATCAATTTTTCTCGTCCGCACTTCTCAAAGCGCGCAACGAATTCAATTGAGAAAGACCATTGCCAACACATTGAGGGTCAACCCCAATACAACGAACCCCGCCCTCACGTGGACACACCTCATCGTGGAACCACGTGATTAAACGTATAAATCGAAAATGACCATGGGATACTTTTGGTCTAAATAATCAAAGATGGGGTCATCGAAATAACCTTAAAAAACACTTTGTTATATCGAGGTCGACTCGATGACAGTTGACGTAATTGAAATTTGCTCAATCGACTTGAATGGAAAGATGGTGCGGCGAATTCATTTGTCCGAGTTTGCATTGGATTATGGAACGCAAACGGACGCATCACTTTAGGTCCTTTTTTAACTACCACCCACTCGTTGGCAAATGAAACGCATTGTAAACGATGAAATTCTAAAAAGGAATTTGCGCCCTGTTTTGCCTCCCACATCTCTATATATGCGAATTAACGAAAGAAAATTTGCTAATTTTTTTCTTCTTCATCTTATTCTATGGGATTTAGGGTTAAATTAATAAAAGGGCTGTTTTTGTTGTTTTTAATTGGTTATTTGATAATTTTTTTTGACGTTGGAAAAATGAGATTTGACGTGAAAAATGAGTGAAAAAAATGAAATTTTAAGTGAAAAAATGAGATTAGACGTGAAAAAATAAAATTTGACGTGAAAAAATAAGATTTGACGTGAGAAAATGAGATTTGACGTGAAAAAATGAGATTTGACGTGAAAAAATGAGATTTGACGTGAAAAAATGAGATTTGACGTGAAAAAATGAGATTTGACGTGAAAAAATGAGATTTGACGTGAAAAAATGAGATTTGACGTAAAAAAAAAATCATTTCCGGTCATGCGCACTGAATATTTTTTAATTTAATAAATTGTCCCCCTATTTTAGGGAAATGGACGCGCGATGTGCGAGATGGTTTGATTAAATAATGAGTTACGTCCGGCGTTCGAGAAATGAGGATGGAAGAGACGTTGATGCAAATGCGCATGCGCAGTGCGTCAAACTGGTGTATTTCTTAATTTGTCTCGAGTTGATTGTGGATCTCAATCAGTGATTCGATAATTGTGTTTAAACGGATTGACAAAGAAAAAGAAAAGAGAAAAAAAACCGGGGGAGGGGGAAAGGGGGTCTTGGAATGCGGTGTCTGGAAAATGGCGGTTGGTGTTTTCCACTGAATTTAGTTCATTATCGTAATGAGCTGAGACGCCCGCGTTCGGGTAAACAATGGCAACGGGTTTAATTGGGCGAAGGAGTTTATAATGCTGGACCTTGAGCGAGTGTTTTATACAAGTGGTTGGGTAATATTATGTGAAATTGATGCGATTCGGAGAAATTTGGGAATTGGAATGCGATTTTTTGGTTTTGGATTTGACAAATGAATTGGTTTTTAGGAATAAAAATATGCAAAAATATGAAAAAACTTAAAAATCATGAAAAAAACATGAGAAATATGGAAAAAACATGAAAAAAATGGGAAATAAAGAAAAAAATCATGAAAAACGTGAAAAAAAGACGAAATACGTGGAAAACTTCATGAAAAACGGGAAAAACTATATGAAAAATGTGAAAAACTATTTAAAAATATGGAAAATTACATAAGAATATCGAAAACAAACATGGAAAATTATAAAATACTATTACACTAACGAAAAATCGCAAAAATAATCATGGATAGAAAACATTATGGAAAATATGGAAAAAACATGATACCTCTGTTTTTACACATAAAAATTAACGAAAAATAATAAAAAATCATTGGAAGATCACGAAAAACACAGAAAATCACGAAAAACAAACAAAAAATCATGAAAAACAAACAGAAAATCAGGAAAAACACATAGAAAATCAGGAAAAACACAGAAAATCACGAAAAACACACAGAAATCACGAAAACACAGAAAATCACGAATAACATAAAAAATCACGAAAAACAAATAGAAAATCATAAAAAACAAATAGAAAATCATAAAGAAAATCATAAAAAACAAATAGAAAATCAGGAAAAACACATTTAAAAATCAGGAAAAACACAGAAAATCAGGAATAACGCAAGAAATCAAAAAAAAAAACACATAAAAAAAATCACGAAAAACACATAGAAATCACGGAAAACCATATACAAATCATGAAAACAACCCAATATAAAAATCACGAAAAACACATAGAAAATCACGAAAACCATATACAAATCATGAAAACAACCCAATAGAAAAATCATGAAAACAACCCAATAGAAAAATCATGAAAACAACCCAATAGAAAAATCACGAAAACCACAAAAAAGAAAAAAAAATAAAAAAAAAAAAAAAAATAAAAAAATATGAAATCATTAAAAAGAATAAATCAAACAAGAACTCAGCTCATTCCAATTCACCCCGACGTTTACGAGTGAACTTAAACTCATTTTTCCACCTCATTTTATAGTTCGCGCATTAAAATTTCTCTCTCCCAGTCCCAAACTCAACATTTCTTGCCGCCTTATAGCCGCATTTTATTCACCCCAGAATGAAACATAGACGAGTTTTAGTTACATCACGTCGGTTTTGGGGTGTTGCAACTTGACTTTTGTCCGAGGGGGTTGGGTGTGGACGCCTCACCTTGAGTCCAGGGGGTCGAGCATTGGCTTTTGTGCCTTGCACGAGACGTTAGTATACCAACGCGTTTCTCACGTGACCTCCCTTCCTCACCCCCATTGTTGTCATTCGAATCGAAGAGAAGGGAGGTTGGTTTGACCCCCGTCACGGTCCCACGTGAATTAACCCACCTCGATATAACGAAAAAGTCCGAATCAATTTAAAAAAAAACAAAAAAATAATAAAACGCGTTGAAACGCGACGCGAAAAATCATAAAAACGTTAAAAAAACGCGAAAACGGCACGAAAAACGCGTTTCCGGTGCGATTTCCGCATTTCGTTGCACGGGGGTGCTCACCTTCGACCCCCGGGAGGCGTTTCCACTCGACCGATTCTGTTGCCCCTCCAAAGGGGTCTCGAAACAGTCGGTTTTGATGTCATTCTTAAGAATTAGTCCATGTTTGCTTTTAAATTTGATTTTATGAATTAAAAAAAAAAAATTTGAGCATAATAAAAAAAAATTAAAATGAAACTGATTCCCGTTAATTAGATGCGCGACGAGTCACCCGCGTTCAAGATTTATGATATAAGTGGCGTCGCCAACGACGCGCGCCATTTGTTTGCCCCCACGCGCGCGTCATGATGGGAAGCAGCTGATCCAAATCAGACGCCATGCGGTTTTTTTTTTTTCATATATATTTTATTATTGTATATATATGTGGGAGTTGGGTTCCCCATCTTCCCAGACCCATGGGAAGAGCTGGATCAAATCACTCGAACGCTGATCAGTGAACGAACGCGTTCTTAATTGGCTCCAATTGCCAAGACCTCGTTAGAACGAAAAAACGAAAATTTAAAAAANAAAAAAAAATTTTTAAAAAATCGGCCATTTGTTTTTTTGTCCATTTTCCTCCCACGTTTATCCCCCGTAAGATTCCAACGGCGGAACTTCAGCGCGGCGGAGTTCGATGTGCGAGGTCTTTTCGGGCTTGCGCAGCGACGTCCATTTGTGCGGCCAATTACCATCTCATTGTTGGCGCCGGATGCGGACACTCGGAGTCAAAATTAATCAGCTAACTCGCAAGGGGGCGTTGGTCCTTGTGATGCGGGTTGCGAGTTGCCTTTGATGGGCGTGGGATTCTCATGTTTTCTCGCGTGCCAGCCGCGTTTTCAGACTCAGACGCCGGTTGCATCGAGTGTTTAATTGATTCAATCAGGCGCAAAACACGGCGTCCGTGTGTGGACGCAACACTCGTTATTCGCCACCGTTGCAGCGACACGTCCGTCAAAACGCGTTTTTTTTTTTACCCCATTATTGAACGCGGCAAAATTCGCGTCGTTATAGAACCGACGACGCGTCGTTGCCATCCGACGATGATTGACAGACGGCGCTCGACAGATTCCATTTCTAGTTGGAGGAATATCGTTCAAAATCTCAGTTAGTGCACTGTGGAGTGTTTCTGGCTTTACCTCGCGAGTCGACACGACCACTCGACGCGTTTTTCGAGATGGTTCCTTGACGACAGTCGTCGAGGTGAAGAGATAAAAGGATAAACAGATGGAGCAATGAATGATGAGATGTGGGGCGAGGGTGGGTGGAGTCTCATTAGGAACGCGGGCGTCCACAAAGGAGCGTTGGCCGATAATATTTGCAAATGATGGTTTAATGGCGCTCTCGATCCCCCGCTGCGGGACGCTTTGACCGCAAAACGAGACGGTGGACGCGAGCGTCCTCGGCGCGTTCACGTCGGCGGGTGGGCCAGCACGCGTCGTATTATGCAGCCATCTTGCTAATTGATGGGGTCCTATTTTCCCAGGATTCTTATCTCGAATATTTAAAAAAAAAAAATCAAAAATAATTAATTTTTTCGATTTTTAATTTTCGACGGAGATTGCGGTTCGTCTTGGCCGACTCGGGCGAGGCGCAAGCGGCATGAAGGACGACGATTTCCCGTAGTAATTCATTTCTTCGATTAAAATCGAATTTTTCAATGTTTTTCTCATTGTTTGCAAAACGATCATGGCGGCTGCCCAAAATGGCGGCTTTTGTGGGGGATTATGAGGCGGGGTGGCCCTCTTTTGTGGTCCCCTCGTGATCCGTATCTGTTGCACGCGCCTCGTCCCCGGGGTCCGCCATCGGGCAAAATGTCAACCCGTTTCCGATTGGTGGTGTCCGCCTTGGGAAAATGCGCTCTTCCGGATAAACACTCCCTTCCCCTTGTCTAAACTCCCACATCATATGAAAACAACTTCCGCTTCACAAGAGACCCGGAAAAGAGGGACGTAATGGGAGTCACATTCTGACGTCACGTCAAACAAAATATCCCCTCATTTTTCGCGACACCTTTTTAGTCGCGCCCTCTGTACAGCGACACAAAAATCAAAACAAATTTCCTTCTATCGGGGAACGCCGAATGTAAATCACCCGGGAGTTCACACGGGGTGAATTGTAACAATCTGTAACAATGTTACCCCCTTCGATTTGCTTGTTTTACCTCTCCAACTGAGAAAATTTATTGCATCGTGCCGCCCTCTCGCGTTGTCCTTAATTAATTAGCACAATTAATAATAACGTGTCATCGTGTCACGACTCGCACCTAGGGGTCAGTTAAGGGCAGTTGGAGGGACCCCACACGTGGATATTTCATATTTATACCTATATTGTATAATCTCGCATAGAATTCGGGAAATTTTGGACAAAATCCTTTTTTTAAGGGAGGAGGCGACTTATACCGTGTATATACGGTATATATTATCGATATGACCAATATCGGCACCTTTTTGTGCTTTCTGACCACGACGATCTTCATCCGTGTTGGGCCCGCTAACTAACAAAATTAGCTAAGCAGTCATGCTTTATATAAGGTGCATTCAGGAACTAAAACTCGTCAAAAACGAGTTTTGCGTGTGGTTAGTTTTGTGTGTTTTGTGTATAATTCTGAGTAGGTGCATTCAGGAACTAAAACATTTTCATGTTTCAGTCGTTTCCCTCGTTTCGTTTCCTGAAATGTGTCGTCATTTCTGGAAACGTTTAGGTTTAAGCCAAGAAATCCACATGTACGCGCGTTTTTGGAATCGCTACAATTCCAGCGTTTCACGAGACGCGAGTTGCGTCTTACAATTGCGCACTCGTCTGCGCAGCATCTAACTCTACTATTGTAGAGTTAGATCGGCGCCATTTGTTTTAGACGTCACATGACTGCTTCAAGACATGTGACAGAAGCTAAAACGAAGCTAAAATGTAGCTAAAACTTGCCTAAAACTTAGCTAAAACGTGCCTAAAACTTAGCTAAAACGTGCCTCAGAATTATACACAAAACGCACACACAAAACTAACCACATTCAAAATTAGTTTTTGACGAGTTTTAGTTCCTGAATGCACCTAGTGTGAAAATATGAGGAAAATCCGTTTTAGCTTCGTTTTAGCTTCTATCACACGACTTGAAGCAGTCATGTGACGAGGAAAACGGCTGAAACATGAAAATGTTTTAGTTCCTGAATGCACCTATGTTGTACTTTGTAAAATGGAGGAAGCGTTTTAGTGAATAAAATCAGGCAATCATGAACTTGCTATATGACCAGATTTTACATTGCGCTACTTGTATGTCGCTATTGCTAAATTAGAACTTTATTATTAGCTAATAAAAATGCTGAATTAGCTTTTTTTTCCCGCTAATTTTTCGCTATTATTTAGCCGAATAAACTTTTTATTCATTCGTTTTATTCGTTTTTTATTTCTCTTAGCGACGCTATAAAAATTGCTTCTTCGAAATTAATTAGCGAAATTTAGCGTTAGCAAAATTATCCTAGCGAGCCCAAAACTGTTCATCAGTAGACGCTGACAACTAAACTCGCTCAAACAATTCGTGCACGAAACCCCCATTGATTAATGACCTATGCATTGTACCGAAAGTATATATTGTGGTATCTTATTTTAATCCTCTAGTCGAGTCGAGTCGAAAAATCATTGCTTCGTAGTCCAAAAATGTGCGTGCCATTGTTAACGAACAAAAACGCTCTTAAAATATTTAAAAAATTCTTTACATTTGGGTTTTTGTATTGTTGCGCACATTTTTTGGCTACTAAACAATGATTTTTCGACTCAGCTCGACTAGAGGATTAAAATAAGATACCACAATATATACTTTCAGTACAATGCAAAAAAGTTCAGAGAGTTTATATAATTATTATTATTATTATTATATATTTATATACTTAATTATTAATTTTATTTTTAGTGGGGGTACATATTGGGGTATCAGTCGCGTGTTTGTCTAAAAATGATGGACGGTCTCGCATCATAGTTGGGTAAACAGGAGTGAACAAGTTGTCAGATTGTATAAAAATTTAATCCCCATATGCGCATGCGCCACCATGAAATGCTACACATTGATAATCACTTCCGGCCTTTGGATGACTACTTTTATTGAAAAATATGCGCAGTCATAATCCCTCTATTGAGACGCTCGACTCAGCCCGCATTTGACAAATTTGACGAATCAATTGTGCAAAGCGACACCCATCGACCCGCGACACCCATAATGCATCTGGCTCGACGAACAGCAAACTGGTCCCGAGACACTGCGGTATCAAGATGAGCCATCGCCCGCCTTAATGCGTCGTCCCGCTCGCTTGGACGCGTTGACGGGACCAGAAACGACGTTTAAGAGCCCGGCTTTTCGAGATAAGGCCGATGGGGGTCGCGATTTATGTAATGCGCCATCTTTTGTCGTCGAGTGCTGGTCATTAGTCGGTGGAAATGAGGTCGGCATCTCTGCAGGTGTTGAAATGCGACCTGGAATAATGATTCCGGAGGCCGCGTTTATTTATTTATTTAATCGCCGAATGGAAAATAAATACGATTGGAGGCTCCTTTGCGTTTGTACCGCCCACCAATTGCCGTTCTCTTGTTGCTGCTGTCACGAAGTTGGAAATCCGTTGAGTTGTGGCCGGAGTTCGTGTTTGGTATTCGTAAAAAGGGAAAAACACGAACGTCGGCGGCGTCTGGATGGGGGTCATGGGGACCAGGGGGACCGGGGGGATCAGGGGAGTGAGGAAAAAGCAAGTTTTTCGAAAAATATTGAAATGTTTCGCTTTGAGCGAGGGGTGTGCAGCCACTCAGTGAACCCTCGTTGAACACAATGAAACGCGGACTATCGTCGTTGGATCAGACCGCGGTTCGTGACGGTGACAAAAAGGAACCCCGCGCGCACTTAGCTTAGGGACCACAGTGCACAATCGAACATTTGACGGGTCTTTTGGGCCGTGCTAACACGCTGACCTCCGCTTTGACCACTCAACTCTTTGGATGTATCGATGTAGTCATGGCGACTGTTGGGGGCAAAATTGTTATTAGTCTTGGGTGGATTAGAGTGGTTTATCGTAATTTTCTTCGGTTTTTAGTAGACTGTTTGCGATTTCTTGTACGAGATTTATTTCATTAATACGAGAATGAGGAATAAATGAGATATTGTTTTTAAAAAAATGTCGATTCTTTGTTTTAATGGTTTGACGAGGTTTTTGAAAAATTTTGTTAAACATCGTAAACTGTCTAAACTCTATTCAACAATTCGTACACGAAACTGAAAAGTGAACTTTTTTTTGCATTGTATCGAAAGTATATATTGTGGTATTTTATTTTAATCCTCTGGTCGAACTGAGTCGAAAAATCATTGTTTCGTAGCCAAAAAATGTGCGCAACAATACAAAAACCCAAATGTAAAGAATTTTTTAAAATATTTTACGAGCGTTTTCGTTCGTTAACAATGGCACGCACATTTTTAGGCTACGAAGCGATGATTTTTCGACTCGGCTCAACTAGAGGATTAAAATAAGATACCACAAAATATACTTTCAGTACAATGCATACGGAAGTTTCGTGCAAGAATTGTTAAATAGAGTTTTAGTATGTCGGATTCAGTTTTGTCAGATTTAAGACGTCTGTGGTCTAAGCTTTTATAAACTTAATTTTATTCTATAGTAACGTAATTTTGTGGACGAAATTCACCGTTCTCTTCAAATATTTCGTAAAATACACAATAAAAAATAAATTTAACTATACCGTATAAGTAAATCGGCCATGGCAAATCTAGTGATATTGATTAAACGATTAATGCTAGATTCCCACTTGGCAGAAACTCGGACAGAAAATTTTCTGCTGCAGACAATTTTGGGCGTAGAAAAGTATGTTTTTCTGTCGTTGATTCCCACCTGTGGACTGAAAAGTGGGCAGAAAATTGTAGAAATGTACAATTTAAAAATGGATGCCAGCCGAGGAAGGCAATTTGTAAATACTGCTGCTATACGCACATCCGTAAAAACTACCGTATATACTCGCGTATAAGTCGACCCGGACTTAAAACGGGTCAAAAAGCGTATAAATCGACCCCCTAAATTTTATTTTTTATTTTATTTTAATTTGGTTCAATTTATATGAGAGTCATTAGCCATTTTAAGTAATTAAAAAAAAAAAAAAAAAAAGATTTGGTCCAAAAATCCTCGACTTATACGCGAGTATATACGGTAATAGAAAAAATATAAATAGAGTGTTTCTTCTGGCCACTATTTTCTGCCTAATTAAGGGCATGATGACTCCAATCTACCCCTTTCTGCTCTGTTTCTGCCAACTGCAAGTGGGAACTCAGCATTAGGCCATTTGTAACAATGCTAACCAATTTCAATCTTTGAAACAATAAGAGATAGAAGAAAATTTCCAATTAGAAAGTTGTAGAGCATGGTCTAATTAGTCTAAAAACATAATTCAATAAAAACATTTTCCTATGGAAATTACTTGCAAGAGTAAAAATTAAGACTCATCCGCACAAATACACGAAAACTCGCAAAAAATTTAGTTTATTCCAAAATAACTTGTTTATTGGGATATTTTGGAGTAAACCACATTTATTTATATTCACTTCACCTTTTCTGCACATTTTCTGGATTTTTTTAATTTTTCGTAAAAAAAATTTTTTTTTATTTTATTATTTGGTTAGCAAATGTTAAGTAAGTTTCTATTATTTTCTACGTTGATTGGTAAATTGATGCAATCTTTAGTAGCTGTACTGTAATAAGTGTTTATTCCTTTTAAATTCCACTTTAGTTGCGTGAGAATGTTGGTCATGAGATTGCAGTTGTACAATAGACTAGGCAATTGAGCCTTAGTTTGGTCATTTTTCTCCTCTTTTGTGCAACGCTTCCGTTAATTGAGTCAAATCGTCTTTTTCCTTTTCACTGCATCTTTTGCTCAACCGCTTGACCAACAATTTTTTCTACAACTAAATTTCATCTTTTGTTGCTTTGTGAGTTTGCCAGCAGGAAACGATTTGCACTTTTCTTTTCTTTGCCGTCAATCAATTTGCAATTATTTTATAAAATAATTCAAAAAACAAAAAAAAAAAAATCAAATTTAGAAATTATTCATCAAATCAAAATAATTATTCATGAATCGATTTTTGAGTCCCCCAATAATTTATTTTTCTGACAGTAGTGTCTTCTTGTTGACAACGAGCGCCATCTGTTGACAGTTAGTTAAAACCAAGATAGCTGGAAACCAATTAAATAGAAATCCTGTACTAAACTCTATCTAACAATTCATGCACGAAACTCCCATTGGTTAATGGCCCATGCATTGTACCGAAAGTATATATTGTGGTATCTTATTTTAATCCTCTAGTCGAGCCGAGTCGAAAAATCATCGCTTCGTAGTCCAAAAATGTGCGTGCCATTGTTAACGAACGAAAACGCTCGTAAAATATTTTAAAAAATTCTTTACATTTGGGTTTTTGTATTGTTGCGCACATTTTTTGGCTACGAAACAATGATTTTTCCACTCAGCTCGACTAGAGGATTAAAATAAGATACCACAATACATACTTTCGGTACAATGCAAAAAAGTTGACTTTTCAGTTTCGTGCACGAATTGTTGGAAAGACTTTAGAAAAGGTTCGGAATCCCGAGATTGCAATCCCTACCTGGAAGAATACAATAATACTTGAATTACCTTTACGAACTGCACAATAAAACACTTTTTATACGCATTTTGGGTATCCTGAGAATATGATACCGGCTATTAATCACAAAAAGCTCACTACTCGTCTAAGCTGATCCAACCTTGGAATCCCGTCTAGCCAGTTTATAAGAACCGACAATGCGACTATCACATAAACTGTGTTATTAGTATGTCAAGTTGTCTAAAAACAACCGATTCGTAATTCGAAAACAGCCTTCGCTGCTAGATCCAGAAATAATCCGACAAAACAAAAGCCGGGAAAAAAAAAATATAATAAAAAAAAAAAATAAAAAAAAAAGCAGGCAGCAAAAAGTGGCTTAAAAGCGAAAAGCGAAATAAACCAGGACACAAAAACAAAACAGACACACCAGACCCGTTGTTTGGCTTCGTGAGAAACAGGCAAACATTTAAAGACGGTTCGTTATCTTCCCTTTTATACTGACAAACATAAATCCATGATCATCCAAACACGCACTTGACATCAGATTTGTTTCGGTTGACGAATAAATATTGTTGCAATTATATTAAAAAGAAAAAAAAAATATATTTTTCTTTCTTTTATTATTTATTATAAAGTTTTTGCTACTATTCTAGTGATTTTTGCAATTATTCTCTCTTTTCTTCACCCTAATGTCACACGACAATTGAGGATATTGTATTGGAACATGGCCAACAAATGTTTGCGAATCGTCATGTTTATACAAAGCAATTATATTGCAAACATTAGTATTTCCCAATTTACATTTGCTTCCCACTGCTTGTATACTCATTCTGATTTCGTTGTAATTTTTTTTTTTATATATATATATAGATTATAGGGTTTACGACATTAAAAATTTAATAACTGAGAATCTAACTCGTAAAAACTATCGATGGCTCT
>JH432004.1:618626-637115 GCA_000239455.1 Strigamia maritima | reverse complement strand
TTTTTTTTTTTACTTTTCTGGAGAGTTTAGGAAAAAGGGAGAAATAAATATCACAACTAATGTTATCAAATTAGACTAAATTAGCCATGAAAAGCAGCCATATTGGATTTCTTTAAAAAAAAAAAAATAATAATAAAATAAAATAAATTGCATTAGGTACAAAATTAAATTTTGATTGATTACTTTTCTTTTTTTTATTTTCCTGTGTATAGTCACCCATCTTGAATTCTGATACTTCCTTCTTGCATACACCTTTATTTAAAATTTACTTAAGTCTATTTCCATACAACTTAATTTAATTATACATTCATACAAATTTTATTCAATCATCTTTCCCTCCGTGACCTGTCATGTGAATTGTTGATGAGGTAATAAACCATGTCCGTCATGTACAATCAAATTTACGAATTTTATCATGGGAAACAAACATTGCAATGCATTATTTTCATTCACATCCACTCATTACATTTTTTCCCACCCTACACACACACACACACAGGCTTATTAAGTCTCCTTTTCTTAATTCTTCTTTCCCTTGTTAATTAAGTGTAGCTGTTAAAACACACACATGTTGATTGGATTGGTTGCTGATACACCCCCTTGGCATTAAAATGAAATGGGCTCAACTCAGTTCATCACGAGTGCTGCATTTTAACTAGGACAGTAGGCAAAAGAAGATGGCTAAAGGGTGAACATTTTCAACCTTTGACTTTTGGCATAGTTAGTCGTGACCAGTTTCAAGTCATCAATGTCTGCACTGTACTGCTGGGCAAAACTAAAGTGGATGGGGATAAACTTATCTTAATATATACAAATATAAATTTAAAGAAAAAGTCCAAAAGAAAATTTTTTTTTTTGTTTGGAAGGAATTCGTATGCAAAAACCTTGAAATTCATGGGAGATGGCTAATAAATGGGGTCACATTTGTAGTTTGTTGGAAAAAGTGAGATAGGATGATCCAGTTTAGTTGGTTGGTAAAAAGTGAAGGCATGTTGACATCATGTAAATGGTAGTTTGGGTGTATGAGGTTGCAGAATTTTTGATGGGTTGGGTTGAGTATATAGTAGGAAAAGTAAAAGGTTAGCAGTCTGGCATTTGTTCTGTTACAGCTGTATAATGAGGTAAAATACTAAAAAGTTTTGAAAATATGAATAAAAAGAAAAATGTGGAGTAGAAACTATTTGTTTTCATATTAAAGATTTGTTATTTAAATTCAGTAATATGTTTGTTATTTTGTTTTGGATAGCATTTCTTTCAACACAAATTGCTGCAAATCCGGTGTAGTTTTACATCATGGTATACAAGTAAGCTATATAGGAATTCACATATTGTCTATTTATTTAAGCTATTGCACATTTTTGTTTGATTGGGGGAAAAAATAAATCTGACTTTAGACCTCATGCTTTTAGAATAATTGAGGCATTGTGCATTGATGGAACTATTAAACGAAAAAAAAAATATTTACTTTTAGATCAAAGTCATAATACAGACGATTAAAAAAAAAGAAAACTAACAAATGAACACACATTCTATTCTTTTTTATTTTATTTTTATATTCAATTAATACTTTTAGCAGTGAAAAACAATAGATCAGTAGTCAGCACATCCCATTCCCAACCCAACTTTATTTAAGCTACATGTTTTTAATAGGGCTTTTCTATGAACCACAAAACACGCCTCCTGCTGAGGAAAACCTGAATCATCATCATTAGTTATTTATACCATTTGTACATCTAGTATTCTTTTAAAAAAAGAAACATGCAATAAAATAACCCAAGGATATTTGTCTTTAACAGCCTTGAGAAATGATCTGAAAATAAGTTTTTGACATTTTTCCAATTTAGTTGAGGCATACCAGATATTTCACCCCCCGTAAACCTAAACAAGACGAGACATGGTTATAACAAATTTGATTCGATAATGACTGGCATTAGAAGTAGAGGTCTAGAGGATACACAATATGGGGCCGGGTGACATGATTAATTAGTGTGACGAATTGCTAAGCTTCCTTTTGACAACATCAACTCTTATTTTCTATGCTTGATTCATGTGAAGCTGTCAGGGTTCTCTTACAAACCTCATTTTTTTTGTGCTGTAGATGATGAACCAGATTATTGATGCCAACACCCTTTTCCATCCCTTGCTGTAATTAGATTGTTTATTTTTGTGTTTAGGGAGAAATATTTGTCTTGTTTATTTTATTTATTTTTTTATTTTTTATTTGTAATTTTAAATTTTCTAAATTAAATTTTTTCTTTATTTAGCTCTTGAAGATGAAAATTGTGATGAAGCAAGTCGTATCCATCTTGCACTAGCGGTGGATTATGCTGGATTAGTAAGTATTTTGGTTAATTTATATGCAAATGTAACCTGATTTATTCCTTTTTTAAATGTCAACAGGTTAGTCCTTGGTTGGTGGGCGTGAAACATCTTATCCAACAGGCTAAGAATGCCGACTCAAGCAGCAGTACGTGTTTACAAGATAAAAATAACTTTTAAGATATTAATTATGTAATTAAAAATTACTTTGAATCCGAATTTATTACGTTTTACAATTAAAATATGTAAAATGTGGGATTTATACTATAATAAAAAAAATTGCTGATATTTCGCTCCGTTATTTATTTGTTGTCGATTTTTTGCTGTAAATATTTGATTACTTCTGGACTTCTTAGCAGCGCCTGTAAGGAGAGTAGAAAATTAGAATAGAAACTAAATGTTTTTCTACATTCTTACAACTTTCTTCTCGTTTAAAATTTCTTCCAACACTTTGTTTCCTAATATATTAGTTCCAGTTGTCAAATTGCTATCTAAAATTTGAATTTCTGATGCTAAATCTTCGAGTTCACCCGCTTTATTTCCATTTTCAGTCTCTCGTTCGGTTAGATCCTTGCCATTTTTATTCAAGGTTACCTCGTCACTGGTGGCAGTGTCTTGGGAGCATAAAGGTGTGGGTTCAGCATTACTCATAGCTATATTATTCAATGAGGATCGTTTATTTTTAACGTCTTCAGGTGAATGTGACCATTTTGTAAAACAGCAAGCTAATATAGAACCACCATAATTGCTGAATTACGTCATTCACGGTATAATGCAAACAGAAGTATGGTTTAGTACTGACATCATACCAGCTAAGTCAACATTGAGGCGCAGATGCGGACTATTAATTGAAGAATTTGCCACTAGGTTGCAGCAAAATGACGCAGCGACCTGTAAAATTCCGAATAAAATCAAATCATAAGGAACTAGAAAGTCTTGTCTTAAGCACTGTTTTTATTTTACAAAAAAAGATAAAAATAATTTGCCCAATAAGGATTTAACCTACATAACTGGGCAAATTGTCGGTGTTTTATTAATTTTTATATCTCGTAAATGTGTGTTAACTCTAAAAGCCAAATTATATAAACAAAAAAAAATTTAAAGCGAGTATTTTTCAGTTAAAAGTGTTGAAAAACATTAATTGAACCTAGTAACTATCGAGTTTCAAACTCAAACTCTTGTTCACAGAAACGTATCTTGAGAAAAACCTTTTGTTTCGGATTTTGGCACGATTCCATCTTGTAGTTGTGTGACATTTTCACTATGGCGGCGGACAGGTGCTAGGAACTGTGCTCGAGACGATAACTTTTCTAAACACAACAAAAATTGCCATGTAATCTCATCGTCGAATTCGGAAATAAATTTTGATCGATTCAGTTAACGGTAAGTGGTGCTTTCAAAAATATCTCTGACTGGATGATTTCAAACGAGATGTTGCGTGAATTGGGCAGTTAAGGCGCAACCGCAAATCCTCAATTTGCAAACTTTGAAACGAATCCACGAGTGAATCGGTGAATGAATTCGTGCAATCAAACACTTTGGCATCTTGTTTGAACCGTTTATTATTATATATTTATTACTTTTTATAGAGAAAGACACGGAACATGGCCGGCAAGAGTGGACAAGAAAAGAAAGGAGCGAAATTTGTAAGTTTGTTTTGTTGATGTTGGTTATTGTTTTTTGAAAAACAAAAGTTTTAAAATGTTGATTATGATTATATTCAAATGGGAAATAAGTTGTGGAATATTTTGATCTTGGTAAGTTGGGGAGAAAGTTAACCTATATAAGTTTTGTAAACTTATTAATGTCACGAAGAAGGTCAAAATTACCATGAATACACCATTTAGCGATTTCTCTTTACTGTTTATAAAAATTCAAAGAAGAAATTATGTCAGCACGTATATAAAATACTTTTTTTTTCTTTTTTTTTTTCGTCAAGTTAACTCGATGACTTGGGAAAAAAAAGCGAAAAAAACGAGTCTGTTTTTAAATTTAGGTCCGGGGAAAATGTCAACATTTCATTACATAATGGTTGCTGTTTTTGCTAATTTTTAAAATGAAATTATATGAAAAGTTCTGATTTTTTAAAAACTAAAATAAATAAATCGAATTTTATCTAATCCATCATTAAAAATGGTTCTAGAAATGATAATGATAGTAAAGTGCACAAAATATAATTGCGTACAATTCTATCCTGTTGTTTATTTCATTTTATCTAATACACAGATCAGTTTTCAGTTCCTGTGTGGCTGAAACTGAAAATAAAAAAATGTTAAATAGGTTTAAAAATTCCTTTCAAACGGCAGTTTTGTGTAAACATTACAACAACCTGTTTTATCGACATAAAATATAAGGAATTTCGGCGTTTTTAATTGATAAAAAAGGTGTGATATCGTATAAAATCAACATTAAAAAACTGCTTAAAAAACTTAAACCCTTTCAACATCCTCATTGAAAAACGGAAGAGAGAGAGAGAGAGAGAAAGAAAAAAACATCCATGGCTTATTAGAACACGGCTACATCAAGATGAAAGTATTATGAATACTTTTTAAAGTTTCCTGTTGAGTCATTTATGTCCAATTGTCAATTGATAAGAAACTTTAATCAACACCACATTAAGTTACCCATCCCTTTCTAAATTTTGTAGTTTTTCAGTTAAACATTTTTTGATTTTTCACATTTTTCACATTATCAGACTGATAATAAAATGAAAATTCTTTTTATCTCATAAAAAATGTATGTACAGTAATTATTCTTCACATTTGGGCGAGTTGCTTACCCCCTACTAACAACTGTTTGATATTAAAAAAAAATCTTCCTCTTGAAACAGCTGTTGATTTGTCATACTTTTCCTTTCTCTCTGGGTGCAGTGCAGTTAAAAAATGAGTGAGTGAATAAACTAAACAACAAAAAAAAAATAAATAAATACTTTTTATTTTTGTAAAGAATTATTAGCATTCCAATAAAGGTATTAGTTATTTATAAACTTTAATAACTTTTTTTTTTTTAATGTTTTATTTCGGCTATTACTTTGTGAAATATAAAAATTATTAACCGACTTAAAAGGTTAAAGACTGCAAGGAAGTATCAACATGCCCAGATTTGAATTTATTAATGTAAATTTAATCACGCAAACCAATAAATCATTTTCTATAATTACTTTTGTAAGACTTTGCCAGATGAATTTACCATAATTAAGTTGAAAATATTTGAATTTGACTCATTATTTTTCGACATTTTGGTTTAAATATTTCAAGTCTGGAAAAAGGAGTTACAGACGACGAGTTACTGGTTTGCTTGATTAAAAATACATCTTAAAGTTGGGCCAATTATTAACCGTTAATTCGGTTATCATTTCAAGTTTGAATAAGTAAAAAAAAATTTTAAAAAAAAGAAACAAAGATGGTTTTATACTCCAATTTGAATTTCGTGCCACTTTACCGTGACAAAACTTGATTAGATTTTATTTTTAGCTCACTGTTTTACCATAGGCTCGAGCAGTAATCCAAAAATATAAACTACGTAATCAGAAAAATGTAATGGCGCCATAACTAAACGTGCGAGCCACCACGTTTTCGAATGATGAGGTTATAATTTTTACCTATTAACCTAGTTGTCAGCTTGACTGGTCTCGTGACAGTAGCATAAATAGAGCAGTTTGTCACGCTAAAAAATTTGCATTTTTTTGTTTTGTTTTCAGAGGATGTTGCATGAAAATTGCATACATACTCTCGAATGAAAATAATTTTCATTAAAATATTTTTCTAGTTCTTCCATATTTATTTTTTATTTGCTAATGGGAAATGTTTTTTCCTTGTGTGCATCATGTCAAGGTTGCTGCAACCATATTGGTGCATTTGTGTTTAATTTTTACGTGCCTGTGAATGAGATATTTTTTTGTTTGTATTTGGACTGATGACATGTTTAAGTCTTTGGTCCGTTTAATTCCACGTCGACGGTCTATTGGGGTTTGTATTTGTTTTTATTTTGGATTTTTTAAATTTATTTATAAATTTGATTGCGTAATTATGGAGAGAATTTAACTTTTTAATTTAAAAATAGATTTACTTTTTTTGGAGACACAGATCCGCCATTAATAAACCGGTATCACTAAGGGAGATAAAAAAAGGAGATATAATATTTATTTTTTAGTTGGACAACATGTTCGGTGGATTCGGAAAACCGAAGAGCAAACCAACAAAACAAACATCATCTTTACCTAGACCAGCATCTCAAGATTTTACAGAGCATGAAGATGCACGACACATTCAGGAGTTGTATTTTGAAAATATGAGCGGTAAAAATATATAATTTATTTAGTTTATTGTTATTTTGAATTATTATTATTATTATTATTTTTGTTTTAGATGCTGAACTGAATGAAAAGTTTGAAAATTTGCTCGACGATATGAATTTGATGGAGGATAAAAAGGAGCCATTAAGAGGGATGGATAGTAAGAAGAAGAAAGAGATGCTGTTGAATAAAGAAAGAGCTACGGGTAGTAAAAACAAGTTTAACAATCCGGACGGCTATATTTCTTATCTTGGGAATCCCGATTTGAGTCAAGGAAAGTTGTCACAATGTTTATCATCTTTGAGAGTTGCGTTGACGAATAATCCAGTCAGGTAATATTAAATAAGAACAATTTTTTTGGTAGATTTTAAAACTTGTTATTTGCAGTTGGGTCCAAGAATTTGGTGAAAAAGGATTAGAAAAGATCATAGAAATTCTAGAAAATTGCTTTAAAAAGTATGTTGTGGTTTTATATTTATTATTATATATTATTTATTATTTTTATAATCGAAGTTATTGCTACGAAATACTTGAAATGAATTCAAAACTTAATTTGAATTATTTTTGGAAAAACTAATTCAAATTTAGTTCTTTTGAAGCTGTAAATATTTGCAACAATTTATTTTTCGAGTTGCGAATATTTCTTTACAAACTTATTTAAATACTTAATCTTCAAACGCTGAATTTTATGGGTTAAGGAAGTAACGTCGTGCAATTAACTGTGCATGGTTAATGCGTGACTTATTGAAGGCAACTAGTGGAATTTTTTTACGAACTGGAAGCGAAATTCAAAATGAATTACCAAAATATGTGGTGCTCATTAAACTCCTTAAAACTCAGCTAAATTTTTGTCCAAGCGCGACTGGAGGTGAAAGATGAATGTTTTTGAATTAATAAGTCGGAGTAGCTATACCTCTCTCATCTGAAAGAGAATAGCACCAATAGTCTTGATGCTATTCTTCCCTCAGATGGGGGAGGTATAGCATCGCATAGGTTTTCATAATACATAATAATTGATTATTGATTATTTATTTATCTATTTTTTTGTTTATTTTGCCACCATTGGATATTTAAGAAAACATAGGTAAGTTTAACTGGTTTTTTCTTTTTTACAGCCTTTAAGTGTAAGAACAAAACACAACTCACATTTACAGTACTAATATTTTTAATTTTCAGTTTTAGTTTGCACTAGCACCAGCATATTTAACACAAAATCTAATATTATAATACAAGATATTCAAATAAGTTTTCAAAATAACTTTAATGATTACATATATATATATATATATATATTTTTAATAGAGAAGGGAAATATGAGAAAGTTCAACAGGAGTGCTTACGGTGTCTTAAAGTGATTATGAACAATAAGGTATTTGAATATTCGATGAAATTCGTTTAATAAAAGGTTTTAAACAGTTTGTATATTTTATAGGTGGGCGTTAAACAAGTATTTAAAATGAAGAAAATGTTCAAAGTTCTTGCAAGATGTATAGATCCAAAATATCCAACGATTATGATGGATTCTGCAAAACTAATGGCTGCAATTTGCCTTATTCCTGAGGGACATTCCTTAGCACTTGAAGCAATAACAGTTAGCGGCGAAATTGAGGAGCGTGATCGGTTTTTGCCTATAATCGAAGGTCTACGGGTGCAAAATAATGATGCGTTGAAGGTCTGTTGCAATATTTAAGGGTTTAATTAACAATTTTTATCGCTTAACTATTGTAAATTAGGCCGCTTGTGTTCAGTTGATCAATGCCATTGTTCTGCAAGCAGATGATCTCGATTTCAGGCTACATTTGAGGAACGAGTTTATGCGGAGTGGTCTCCTCGATCTGATAGATGTAAGTTTGATTATTATATTTAATTATAGGTTGGTTTGAATTAATTTTTGTTATTTTTTAATGTTATAGAATCTCGAGAGCAGCCAAAACACCGATTTGCTCAACCACATCAGAATCTTTAACGAACACAAGGATGAGGATGGTGAAGAGTTTCAACAGCGTTTTGATAATCTGCGCTTAGATTTTGAATATCCTTTTATTTATTACGATTATTGTTATTTTTTTTTTTTTAAAAAAATGTGTATTTCTTTAACTCAATCGTACTGATCTTAATGAATGTTTCGATTTGATTAAGAATAACTTGGAGAACACCCCAACCGAGCCACTTTTTCTGTCCATTTTGCAACATTTTCTGTATATTCGTGATCAATCAGATATTCGACATGCATATTTTAAGCTAATCGAAGAATGTGTTTGTCAAATCGTGCTTCATAAATCAGGGTGTGATCCAGACTTCAGAGCAACAAAAAGGTTTAACCTTGACGTTTTTCCTTTAATTGGTAAACTATTTATTTTTCTTTCTGTCTAATCATAATTAATTTAATCATTCTTTAATTTCAGAAACTTTGGCAGAGAAATCGAGACAAGAGCAAAGTGAGCTTGCTCCTGAAGAACTAAGTAAAAAATTAGACGAGGCTCTGACAGCCAAGCAAGAGCTGGAAGCCAAAGTACTGCAACTTGAAAGTCGATTGCTTGAGAGTGGTGGAGGTGGAGGGGGAGGGGGAGGTCCACCTCCACCGCTTCCACCACCAATGCCCGGAGGATTAGGAGTAGCGCCGCCGCCGCCACCGATGCCCGGTGTGCTTCCACCTCCTTTCGGGGGTCCACCACCGCCGCCGCCGGGGATGGGCATACCGCCACCTCCTCCTCCCCCTGGCATGGGTCCGCCACCTCCTCCCCCTCCTTCTGGCATGGGTCTACCACCTCCCCCGCCTGGCATGATGCCGTTTGCTCCACCTGGGATGAATAATACCCCATCTCCTGTTATGCTGGAGTTGCCTTTTGGAATGGAACAGAAAAAAAAGTACGTGGTTGAAACACCGATGAAAAAAGCAAATTGGACCAAAATACAACCTCAGAAATTGTCGGAAAAGGCATTTTGGGTTCGAGTCAAAGAAGATATGTACGGAAGCAGTGATATTTTTCAGGAATTGCAGCAAATGTTCACAACTAAGCCGCCAAGTGAGAGTCGGAGGTGATTTAATTGGTGTATTAAGTTTTAATTTTATTTAATTCATCAGGCAGGGCAGTTGTAGATGGCATCGGAAGTAGTAACGTTCCAACAAAGGGGCCATCGAAGAAAACGAAAGAACTCAAGGTTTTGGATGGAAAAACTGCTCAAAATTTGTGTAGGTTGATAACGAAATTAATTATTTTTATATTACGGATATTAAATTCCTTAAAATTCTTTTCAGCTATTTTAATAGGATCTATGAAAATGTCTTATAAAGATGTCAAAAAATATATTTTGCTATGTGATGATGAACATTTAACTGAAGCCCATTTGCAACAATTGATACGCTACATGCCGCTACCAGAGCACATTAATCAGTTAGACAGTTTTAAAGATCAATACAATGATTTGGCAGAAGCGGAACAATTTGCGATAACTGTCGGCAATATAAAGAGATTAATACCACGCTTGAAATCTATGAGCTTCAAAGCAAAGTTTTCCGAAATAATTGATGACATCAGACCAGTAAGTTTAATTAAATTAATTAATTAATTAATTAATTAATTAATTAATTAATTAATTAATTTAAACTGATAAAATTGTATCGCTTTCAGGGATTGGTTTCCGCAGCGAATGCATGCGAAGAAATAAAAAAGAGCAAAAAATTTGCCAAGATCTTGGAGATAATTCTGTTGGTCGGCAATTACATGAACTCGGGTTCAAGAAACGCACAGTCTATTGGTTTCGAAATTAGTTTTATTACAAAGATATCAGGAACAAAAGCCATTGACGGAAAAACGACATTATTGCATTTTTTAGCTCTGTTAGTTGAAAGCAAGTTTCCGGACGTTCTCAATTTTGGCGAAGAACTCATGTTCTGTGAGAAAGCGGCCAAGGTGTCGCTAGAACAGTTGCAGAAATATTTGAAGCAAATGGAGAAGTCGGTACAACAACTCGAACTCGATCTCAAGAATTACAAACTGGGACAAGGCGACGAAGATAAATTTGAGGCTGTGATGACTGTATCCTTCATTGATATTACACATTTCAGTTTTAAACTCTTAAAAAATAAAGATAACTTAACTGGAACGAATTAGTCATTTTCTAGGGAAGCACGAGAAGAGTTTGAAAAGTTAGATCACATGTACAAACGACTAGAGAAATTGTTTCAAGACATCGCCGATTACTTTGTTTTCGATGCTAAGAAATATAGCTTAGAAGAATTCTTCTTGGATATTACAACATTTAAAACATCATTCCAAGAAGCGCTTAGGGACAACATCAAAGCTCGAGAAACTGAGGAAAAAATCCGGAGGGCTAAGGAAGCTAAGGAAAAGTCGGAGCGCGAGAAACACGAAAGATTAGCCAAGAAGAAAGCATTAATAGACATTGATGCTGGTCAGAATTTTTTTAGCTTTTTTTACAATTTTAGTTATAATTATTAATTTTTTTTAATTTTATTTTTAGAGGGTGACCAGGAAGGTGTCATGGACAATCTCCTGGAGGCTCTCAAAAGTGGTTCTGCGTTCAGTCGTGAAAAACAACGTAAACGTCAACCTCGCGCATCTGGAGGTAAGCACATTTACATTCATTTTAATTTCTATAATGTTTAATTTAATGCTTTTTTTTGCTGATTATTTAAAACAAACTTGACTATATATATATAATGGTAGTAAGTTATTTCTTTCTTTCTTTTCCTTTCTCCCAGAGCAGCCATTTAGATTTGATTGGTAAGAAAACCATTTAATTTAATTTGATTTTTTTTTTCCTGCTTGAAGCATGCGGGTTGACGAGTGATAAAATGGTCTAATTATTTAGGCTTGTGCAATTTGAATTTGAATTTGAATTTGCATGTTGATTTGAATAATTTTGGTTTGCTCTCAAAACTTATTTATCTCACGTTGATAATATTTGTTTCTGATTTTCTTAAATTTTTATTTGCAGCCGCGAGACAAGCCCAATTGAATCGAAGTCGCTCGCGTAGTAATTTGCTTGGAACGTCACCAACGGCAAGAAAACTAAGTTTCAGTAGCGATTTCTTAGAAGAAAATTTGCCGTCACAGCCTCAAGTTGAGGAATCATCTGTGATATCGAAGCCAAGGAGAACGCGAAGAGCCGCCGCTAAGGACCCACCGACGGGGCGAGACCGAGAAAATGGAGTTCGCAATGATAGCGACTCGATAAAAACCGACACCGACAAATTACTCGAACGACTTATGGCTTTATAAAAGATAAGAGATTTAAAAAGAAAGCTAAAGATTATGATATTGTTTTTCTTTTTCTAGCTTTTTATGAAATGTGTACAGTACTTAATGATTGAAAGAAACAGGTGTTAAAAATTGCTTGTTGATTTTATTCTTTTTTTTTATTTTTACGATTAAAATATCGCATGATTTTTTTGTTTGTGGTTAGTTGATGAATTTGGCCTTAATCAAAGTCGAAAATCGTTTTGAAAAAGTTTTTGTCGTAAGGAAAAGTAAAAAAGTGGAAAAAAGGTCACTTGAAATAAATTTATAATTTTTTAAAAGTGATTTATTTTTTAAATAAATAAATAAATGAATAAACTAAACTCATAAAGACACTCGAAGTCTTATTCTCTGTTATTAATCTTATTTTTCTACTTCCGGTGGGGAATTTGAGTCTATAACTGAATTTGTAATTGTATTTGTAGAGTTTTAAATTTCTGAATACGAGTTTCTAGGAGGAGTATTAATAGTAATTTAATAATTTTTTAAAATGTATTGCTCCTCTTTCTTATGTCAGACTACTACAGTAATATGCAAGTACTTTTTAAATAAAAATTTGTTTTTACCAATTATTCATATAAAAAGAGTCATGAATTATACATAAATATAAATACACATTAAATTATGTATTATACATATATAACAGCAATTAAGCTAGACCCTGCTGCTTAAATGTTCATCTACCTGCCGGAAGTGTCTAAAAATGGTGTTTCATTTGCTCAAAATATGACTGTTGCTGTTATATAGTAACACCATATGTAAAAAAAAAAACAAAAAAAAAACATAATAATAATTAAATTAGATTTTAAAAATCTGTAAATCGGGATTATACAGCTTATTTTTGTATATAAAAGTTCTTGTTCTTTAAAGATAAGAGTTTTTGGATTTATCTGAAAGAATTATATAGAGTAGCATAAATAAAAAAATTAAAATAAATTGTATTGTAAAGAAAAAAAAATTCTCAAAATAAAAATTGACTGTAGGATTTTAAAAAAATGTTTGTTGACGATGATGACATAATATGGCGTTTACAAAAGAATGAGAAAACCCAAGAAGGAAGAAAAAATCCGGAAGTGAAAAAAAAGTTATAAACACCGAGGTAAATGTGAATGAATAGCGAAATTAGTCCAGATGTGCATAATGGAGATTGATTTTTTTTAAAATATATCTAAACGGAGCACACAATACAGGAGGAACAAAATAAATAAATAAATAAAAATTATTACTATTTATTTTATAACCTAATGCCTCGCCAAATGCATCGTTGTGGTAACTTTCAGCTTTAAGTTGAAATGTTTTAAGCTCAAGAATAAAATTATTTGCACACACTTTCAAAGAAGAATAAATATTTTATTTAATAGAAAATAACAACATTCGGTTTGCTCGTTTCTATGGCTCCATCACGTGATTTCGCATTTTGTTTCACTTGATTATCATAGACCAGTGTGTTATATGAAAATTTCGCCTTGTATAAACGAATTGTAGTTTTATTGACGTCACAAGCCACAAACGATAAAGCGAATGCAGATGCAACGCGTGCGCAGAGTGCGCCAACTGCATTGGGTATCGAGTTCTGTTATGATGGCGGGGAGGCCTACCAGTCAACACTGCTGACTTTCCGTCTCGCAAAGCTACGTTACGCAAACTGAAGTAAGTGTAAAGGTATTTATATTGCATGCATTAATTCATCTTACGAGCGCTCAGGTTTATCTCACACATTTCACTGGAAATTATGTTGGCGAATGACGAAAGCACTTTTAAGCGCCATACTTGTTACGCGACCTTGGGGAAACTAGGCCTCGCTCTTATACACGCAATAAACACCTTGGTAGGGAATATAACGAGCAATCTGCTTGAATGCATTAATTTCCTACACACAAAACGAAATTTTAACGTTTTAATCGAATGAGAACCGATTTGAAATTGTCTTCAAAAAAAATTTAAAAAAATAAAAAAACTGCAGCGATTACGGGACTTTTTTCGTTTGATTAATTTTTTTTTTTTTTTTTTTTTTTTATTGCTTCATTGCAACGGTTTATTAATATTGTGTAATATTTGGAAAAAATTGTCTATGAAATGGTTTAAATTTTGATTTCGTTTCAGCCTAAAAAGATAAGGAATAATAAAAGAACAAAATGGCATCTAAAGAAGTCTCCCCGTTGGTCTCGCCTACGCCAGACACGGAGCACACATGCATTATTTGCAACGAAAAATACAGGCAACCGCGCGTGCTGCCATGTTTGCACGTGTTTTGTGAGGATTGTCTTGATAAATTAATCTACAATGAAGACCATGATCGAATTCTTTCTAACGTAATTTGTTGCCCCGATTGTAAACAAGAAACAAAGGTCAGTTTGTTTTTATTATCTTAAGATTTTTGTTTTCATTTCACGTTTTTTATTTGAATTAGATTTCTAATAAAGGAGCAATTGGATTTCCAATTGATTATATCACTTGCAATTTAATGGATAAAGTTGCGATTGAAAATATGCAGATTGTTTGCACCAGTTGTAAAGCAAAGGAGAAAGCCGTGGCCAGATGTAGTGATTGTGCTAATTATTTGTGTCCAAACTGCGTTACAGCGCATCAATACATGCGTTGTTTTGAAAACCACAAAGTAATTATAAATAAAATAATATCGGCAATTGTTAAATGAGTAATTTTTTGTCAAAATGCAAATATTAAAAAAATGTTTGCACTGTGACATAAAAATGTGTTGGCAAAAGTTTTGCTGAGTGTGGATGCGGAGAATAATACAATTTAATAACAATAATAATTTTTTACAGGTCGTTTCATTTGAAGATATGAAGAAGGCTGATGACAGCGATGATGATGAAAGTGGAGTTGAGATTCACAAACCGATTTTTTGTCCCATTCACGCGAATGAATCGATGAAATATTTTTGTCATTCATGTCAAGTACCTGTATGCAATGAATGCCTGGTACTTGAACACGAGCAACCTGAGCACCATTACGAACGTATTTCGCATATAGAACAGAAGCAGCGTGAAGAGTTGCAAAATTTGATGGTGGAAAGCAAAAGTAAAGTTCATTTCTGTGAAGAAGCTAGTGTAGCGTTGGAATCAACCCTAAGAGATCTGCAAACGCAGCATGACAATGTCCGTTCATCAATTGATGAAACTTACCAAAGCTACAAGGTATTATTTATTTAAAATATAACGTGAAATTTGAAACTAATTAAATAACTAACTTTTTTAAAGGCAATTTTGGAAAAGCGTAAAGAAAATTTACTGACAGAACTTGAAGAACTCCACACAAATCAAGAATTGGCGATAATGGAAACTTTCCATGGCGTTGAAAAAACAATTGAAAAGATTGAAGATGCTTGCAAATTTACTCAGCGACTGCTCAAACACGGAGACATTATTGAAGTGTTGTCGCTCAAACGAATTGTTGGTTCACAGTTGCTGTATTTAATTAATAATACACCTAAACCTGAAGTGAATATTTGTTTGGAGTTCATGAGCGATCCTGAAAAATTTGAAGATTCCGTAAAGGTTTTTAACATTTCTTTATAACACCCACAACTTTAATTTGTTTTAATAAATCAAATTTGTGCGGTTTAATTAAACAAAAAAATGAATTAAGCAATCTTTATTATTTTTTTTTAATTAATTACTGTTGAATTTGAGATCTTAAATTTTTCTATTTTTATTTTTTTTTAAATTTGTGTAGATGACTTTCGGTTATTTCAAGAAGGATCAACAATCCAAAGACAGCAACCAAATGTCTCCAATGCATTCATCTTTTGAAAGTGAAGGATTCGTTTTACCGTCAGGCGTGTTGAGCTCGGACAGCACAAATGCTGCCGATTTGACACCTTCGTCTGTATCGGACTTTAACTTGGCGCATTTGGCATCGTTGGCTGACCGATCGCGTGATTCTCACAGCCCGACCACACTGACAATTGCTGACATTATCACTTCAGCAGCTGGAGACACGTTATGCCCAACGAGCAGCCATCTAAATGCGCTAAACAATCTTTCAGCTTTGGCGAAACTTGGTTCTGTATCTTTGGGAAGCCAAGGTTTATCAAGTAAATTATAAATGAAATTTTTTAATTGAGTTTATAATTTAAATTATCGTTTTACTAGGTCAACTGCTTTTAAATGGACAGATGGTTTCAGGATTGGATGGTCTACCTAGTCCTCAGTCACGTTCGACGGTGTCGCCGCCACCGAGTCAGACCCAAGGTTTACGAGGTGTTTCATCTCAGTCCCCTTTGGATCACGCTGCGTTGGGTGCTTTGCTTAATGGCAGTTTGCAGTCGTTGTCGTCCGCTTCTTCACCAACTCTGATTCGGGGTGGGAGTCCACATATGGACTCAAATCATTTGTTAAACGGATCGTCGATGGGACATCTTAATGGGGGTTTGTCAGGGACAACCATTAGTTCATTGCTTGCCGCAACGTCAGGTAGATTGAAGATGTTCTACGAGAAAATTAATAAAAGTAATCTATTTTTTTATTGGTTTTAGCTATGAATTCATTTAACCAGTCTGCTTTTGCAGCACCACGAAGTGCGACGGCAAAATTAAATCCAATGCAGATTAGGTAATGTTTTGGTGAATTGTTATGTTGTAAATATAAATTATTTTTTTTGTTAGATGCAAATTTGGCCAATTGGGACCTGGTAAAGGACAGTTCAACTCTCCACACGGTTTTTGTTTAGGAATTGAGGAGGATATAATTGTAGCTGATACTAATAATCATCGAATTCAAGTATGAGCAATAAAATGTCAATTGAAATAAAATGTTCAATTTTTATTTTTATTTTTATTTTCACACAGGTTTTTGAGAAGACAGGTGAATTTAAGTACCAATTTGGAATTCCTGGCAAAGAAGAGGGACAACTATGGTACCCACGCAAAGTTGCTGTGATGAGAACATCGGGCAAGTTCGTCGTGTGTGATCGGGGCAATGAAAGATCTCGGATGCAAATATTTACAAAAAACGGTCATTTCATTAAAAAGATTGCTATCAGGTGAGTCGATTTTTATGGGTTTTTATCAAGTGTTGTGATTTAACAAAGGATTTGCAGTGTAAACTCGTTAGACAAAAAAAAAAAAAAAATGGAAATAACCCTTTCTTCCGTTTAACTAAACTGATTTTAACAAGTTTTACCATATTTATGATTTTGAAAACACGAAATTATGACGAGCGTCGACCTTATCAGCCAATCAAATAAATAGGCATATTTGATTGGCTAATAATTAGTCTGACAATGAATTTTTAATCATTATTTTTCGTATGTTACAATGGAAAAATCCTTTTTACTAACTCATTTACTGACATTTGCTCCTTCGTTATATGGATTTGTTGCTCAATTTAAATTTCTACGTAATTAACATTGTGTAACGTGTTTGCCTACCACAGATATATAGATATTGTGGCTGGTTTAGCCATAACTAACCAAGGACATATAGTGGCTGTGGATAGCGTTTCTCCCACTGTTTTCGTCATTTCGGAAAGCGGCGATCTTCTTCGTTGGTTTGATTGCAGCGACTACATGCGAGAGCCTTCGGATATTGCCATCAGCGGAAAGGAATTTTTTGTTTGCGACTTTAAGGGTCACTGTGTGGTGGTGTTCAGCGAGGACGGGCAATTCTTGCGACGCATCGGCTGTGAAAACATCACTAATTATCCGAATGGCATCGACATCAGCGATGCGGGAGATGTGTTGGTAGGTGACAGCCACGGTAACCGGTTTCACGTAGCGGTTTTTTCGCGAGATGGGTCGCTCCTTTCAGAGTTTGAGTGTCCGTACGTTAAAGTGAGCCGTTGCTGTGGACTGAAAATCACCTCCGAAGGGTTCGTGGTGACACTGGCCAAAAATAACCACCACGTTCTTGTTTTGAATACCTTATATATTATTTAAAAAGAAGGAAATGGTTTTTATTTTCTGTTTAGTGAATGGAAATTGAGGATATTTTTCAGGATTTTTGTCCGAATTTTTGTGTTTGCTTTAAATATTTTTTTTTCTTTTTGTGTTTTTAAATTTTTATAATTTTTTTTTTCTTTTTGGTTTTCGTTTGGAGCCCTAAAATGTTTTACCTTCCCTTTAAAGAAAGTATCATTACTAGTTTTCAAAACAATGTAATTATAAAACAAAGCGGATTATTATTATATTATATTATTATTATTATTATTATTACTTGTATTAATTTTATTTTATTCTTTTATTTTTACAGTTTAATTTAAATTCCATTTTTTTTAAAACAAATTTTTTGGGTTGCTATGGAAACCCTAATAATCTGTAGCCTAGACTAAAAAAAAAATTCAGCAAATTATAGCTAATTTTTTTTGTGTTAAATTTAAAGTAGGCTCAGTCAACTCTAATATTACTGTGATATTTAAATGAAAAAAAAAATTGTTGTTTATTTAGACATGAAATACGTGTCGAGTAAGAACCATTATCATAACCCCGAAAATGGAAAATTTAAGAAAACGTTTTGGAAAATATGGTGGCAATAATTAATAATTGCTTTTTTTTTAAGTGTACAGAATTAGAAACAAAAGTTATTTGATCTCAGGTGTAGGCTAGGTTAATCACGCTTACGAAGTTTCGTTTTCTCCCTATGATTTTTTTTTC